>NDGN011417060.1:0-18053 GCA_002564285.1 Tympanoctomys barrerae
TTTGCAGGTGGAAAGTATCTTAAAAAGCACTTTAAACTCTCAGTTCGGAACCATGTCGTCAAGGCACACCTACTGTGAGATTTGTTCAAAGTCATTTTGGAAAACACATTAAAGCGTAATAGGTTGTGAATGTTCAGCAAACAAATTAAAACAGAGTCAAGGCTGTCCCTTCCATGTTATCGCACCTTTACTCTTTGCGATCCTATACCCTCTCTGGAATGGGAGGGAGGGCTGGTGCTCTAGGCAGCCTGCTGGGACTGTGCATAATGTGCAGCCTCCATCATGGGTATGAAGAGCACGCCTTTGGAAGTGGGTCATGTGGATATACTTTATCTGCTATATCTGTTACCTGATGGAAGAGTGTTAAGAAACGCCGAAGCAACGCAAAGCCCACTTGTTAAGGTTGGGAATGTGGCAGCCTAGAGAGGTACAATAATATGACTGAATCATTCAGTTAGAAGAGAATTCAGTTGCACTCAATGCTTTGCACTCAACAGCACTTGAAAAACTGGGTCATTCTTTTCTTTGTGTATGGTTATCTTTGCAAACAGCCATAGGTCCCTCCAGTGAAGGGATGGATGGATCGCCATGGAATATACCTGACATGATGTTACAAGGCCTTCTCACCGTTGGAGGCCACCCCTTTCTTTGGCCAGTAGCTGTGGGTCTGAGAATAGACTCAGACCTAAAAACTGGAGAAGAGATATTAATTTTCTACCAAGGCGGCTGACATCAGTCTTTTGTCCATCATTCTTAACTTATTTGATTTGATATGTGAAGAAAATATTCTCAGTGGCTATAATCTATTGCCCCCTTGGGAACGATGTGATCTATTAGGCATTTTCAAAACTCATGTATGTGAGATCTCCCTAAGTGCCATTCTGCTGTTACTGCCCATGCAAGCAATTATCTCCACCATCTTTCTGATAGTTGAAGGTTACTCTGCAACCTCTCTGAGCCAAGACCCTATTATTCTCATTGATACTGGAGAACCAGTTGCAGAGTAGCCTCCTCTATTGTCAGTCCCAGCCTAATGAAAACAGCCTGCATAGAGCTTCTCAGCAGTGCTGGTACCCACCCTTGGCCCTTCCCAATGCATTCCTTTTCACCTTTGTAAATGGAGGAACATACTTAGCAGATGGGCTTTCCAGTCTTATGTAATGGACCTATTCTCACACGCTCAGTTCTTTGAGGCATTTAATCCTTGCCTCTGTAATAAAGCCGCAGACTCCCCATCAATCTGGCATCTCTCTCACATTTAATGCAATCAATCTTTCTCTAAGCTACTAACAACTACTTTGCAGCATGTTAGCCCTGTCTCCTGAACGCTGTTTTGACAAACATTCCCTTGTCCTCCCACCTTTGTGCAGCATTACTGTGTTCCATTCACCCAGCTCCTGCTGGCACAACTCAACCAGCTCTTGCACCTCCACTGACATGTAATTCCTCTCCTCCCTTCTCAGGGCATACTTACCTAAAAGCAAGGGAGATTTGACCCTGATTATAGGTCTGGTGGCCAGCAGAGAATGTGATGGCTGATCCAAAGAACAGCAAACATTATTTATAAAACACGTGCCTCATATGAAGCCTGAGTGTTATCTTTAAGAAAAGGAAGAGGGGTGGTTGTCTTCCAACAAGAGGGCAGTGAGTTGTTTACCCGTACAATGGAGCAGAGGGAAATCTGGGGTTCATGCTTCTCCAGCGCATCTCCTCAGATATCTTCAGCCTTTGGGATTCACTCTTTTTGTATCCAGGTCCTGTCTTTGGCACAGGATATTTGCCTAAGTGGAGAATTGTCTGTTTGGAATTCTGCTTTCCTTCCAGTTTCCTTCCAGTCTACTTGTAGCTTTGTCTATTCTTTGGTTGCAAGATGAGCATTTCTAAGTAACACCAAAGAGGCTCCTGCTGTAAACTGCTGATTAATTTGAACTTTGTGTTTCCTCCCTAGAATAAATCAAGGACACTTAGCAGAGGTTTCCTAATTCCCTACCTTCGGTTTGCTGTTTGCTCAATCCCTCTGAAACGCAAGAGACACTGCGCTAGTGATTGTATCATCCTTTCCCTGCAGCCTATCTCTGTTTATCACAGGTAAAATTATTAGCTATTGCACTGTGTCAGCATGCCAGAGATAATCAATTCTCCGCCCGCTGCCAGGGGGGATCAGCGAGGGCCTGTATAAGTGAGTGATCTGTCTTCTTTGCAGTCCATTTTCTTCAGCTACCATTGGGACCAGTGTCTTAGCAATGCCTGGCCTGGGGATTCTTTTAAAAGTAATCTATTGAAAACCTGTTCTAAGATGGGAAGTGAGGGAAGCAGATACAATAAGGGGAAAAAATCTAAGTGAGGATCTGGTTGCAGGTGAGGACCAGTAGCATTCTTATCACACAGAAAGCTCAGGAGAATAATTTGAACCAAATGGTTGTGCCCTGTATCCACCAAGCTGTAGACCAAAGAAGGGACAGTGTAAGAGTTTTTCTTGGTTCCATATCCTTTTGCAGTGTCACACTGTTGGTGGGGCTGTGCCTTCCTGCTCTTTGATGTGAAGAACCAAATCAGGACATTTAGTAGAGACTTCTAGTTCTTCTCTGATATTCTTCTGTACTGCATCCTCAGCCATAGATCCCTTTCCATATTTTAGCTCATCTTGTGGCCACTTGAAGCAAAGACTACATTTCCCAGCCTCCCTTGCATCACGTGACTATTAATCTGCAATTCTTACGGATGGATGCAAGAGCAGGTGTGCAGTTTTATGCCATATTTTTCAAGGCATGGAGTGAGCTTTCTCTGCACAGCTAGTTTAGAAGGCAGACAAAATATTTGACCCTGGAACAGCTCCACTGGTCCATTAGTTTAGATCATTAAGTTGAAGATATCCGAGCAAAAAGCAGAAGGGATTTTTGACCTTTGAAGACTATGGCATTGCCGTACCAGCTGGTAACACCTCTTAATTGATGTGAAGGGATCCTACAGAAAATTCAAATGTTCAAATCCTCCATTTCCCTGGTGGTGGTGGAATGTGGTTTGATGACATTGAGTAACATCTATGGGGTACGTATTATGTCTTAGTCATTGTCTTAAGCACTTTATGTGCATCAGTTTATTTCAGCCTCACAGAAATTCCATGAAGTATGTGATATTTTATCCTTGTTTTATCTATGGAGAAACAGGGGTGAAGCAAACTGACCAGCTTTCCCACTTTTGGAGAGCCAACAGAGTAGGACAACTGGTCTCTGAATCCACATTTCCAGGTTCCAAACCCAAACTGCTAAGCACTGGATTAACTACGACACAATCATATCAGAAGTCCAAGTCAGATGCTTCTGGTTGTTGCTTGCCCTCCTCCGTATCACCCAGAACCATTTTATTCTTTCATTAATTAAATAATGAGACAGACAGCACAGTATAAATATAAAGGCATTACTTTACATAGCAGCTTAGGAAGACCTTTTTTAAAACATGGAGCTTATAATGAAAACATGGGCATGAACTGATAAAAGAACCCTTTATAAGAAATTGTATTCCTCTACTCTACCCTGTCATGAAACTTCTGGATTACATACTTGCATCACCATTACATTTTGAGGCAAACAGTCTCCAAAGCGTGTGTGTGTGTGTGTGTGTGTGTGTGTGTGTGTGTGCATGCATGTGCATGTATGTGTATATGTACATATGAAATTCACAGGTATTACAATAGGAACAAATTCTTATGGTAGATACTGTGGTGCTCTGTTCAAATGCCCTCTTTAGATCAGATACCTCCAAGTCCCAGAAGCGGAGAATATCAGCTACTAGTGTTTCACTCCTGATTGGCAATTGCCCTTAACTCCAGGAAATGGCTTACTCTCAGTCTTGTCCTGTCACCAGGTGACTCATAACTATCGCCAGACTGATGGGGGTCTCAACTCAGGAGCACTTCAGAGAGCTGTGGTAGCCCCAGAGCTCCCCCTAGGTTGGCCCAGCTTTCTCTGGCATGGATGTTTAGGTCAGCTTCTCTGCTGCCCAGTCCTGTCCTCTCCCCCTGTGGATGGGAAGAAGCCAGAGTGGGAGACCTGTGCTGCTGGAGGACATAGTGGGCCTGGGGAGGGTTGGCCATGACTCAGATTGGCAGATAAGTCAAGACCCTACAGGCTAAAGAAGAAAGGAACTGTCCACTTTCCAGTAAAGCACAGAACATATGGAGGGAGGATGAGAGCCTAAGGTCGATGACAGGATCCAAGGAGCCCAATTATTTGGATGCAAAAATTAAGAAGTAAGGGCCAGCCAAATAGCTCAATGGATTAAAGCTCCAGCAAGCAGGTGCAGGGGCCTGAGGGTTCAATCTCCAGGCCTGCCATACCAGCCCTGCCCCCCAGGTGCACCGAGATGGAGATTGAGACTAGGCATGGTGGTGCTTGCCTGAAATCCCAGCTCTTGGGTGGCTGTAAACAGGTAGATTGCTACAAGTCTGATCTAGTAGTGAGACCTTAAACACCCTGTAGACCCATCCCTAAAATGCAAAATAAAATAAAATAAAATAAATAAGAAGTGTGCATCAGCCCATTTACTGAGACATTAGTGAAAGTTGGTTAGCACGCACAGCCTATCTGCTGGCTCACAGGACTAACAAGGAGATGACAGATGAACTCCAGTGGGGCACAGGATGTGCTAAAAGCTTTATTCCATAAATCAGCGGACACTCCCCTGTATTTGCATTGTTAATGGCAGTACCTAAACTTAAGACATCGCTGTAGAAACTTGTCCCGGAGCTGCCTCCCCACCTGTAACTTCCCAAGGCTGTTGGCAAAGGGTAGCAGGGTGTTGGGTGGTGAGGTCTGGGACAGATTTTCTAATCAACATATAATGGGAAAGTGAGTAAAATATCCAGGAGATCTGGCAGCTGACGTGTAGGCCGGATGCCTTGATGGACAACTCGAAAGCCAGGTCTGAGGTCCCCAGCGGCCAGCTGCTCTGGAATGGGACTTCTAGACCTCCAGCTCCTAAACGCATCCCTCCCTGGCCATGGAGCTGCCAGGCATCTTGCCATTAACTTGTTGGCTAATTGCAGTGACCTCCAACGTTAACCTCTCTAGATCTGCTTCCTCCAGCACCCAATACATGTTGAAAGGATGCCTTTCTTTCATTAAAGGAGCAGATGCAGATATCACAATCTTCTACAGAGAGTTTTCAGGGTACACCTGCAGCCAGCCTTCCTCTAGGACTTGCAAAATGCTCTTCAGCAGGAAGGTCCTTCAGGATCCACATCACTGGTATTTCTTCTTGCTTTGAGCTCCACTGAGATATGAAAGAACAATCCTTGACCCTGTGTTCATGTAACATTTTGATTTTTTTTCCTTGTGGATTTTTTTGTGCATTAAGTTTGAGCTTTTAAAATATTGCATTTAAATATTATGTCTTGATGACTTTTATTTACTGCGATTTAATTCTGCATTGTGGTAAAACATACAAAAACATAAACTTTACCATCTTACTCATCTTTAAGCACACATTCCAGGGGCATTAGGTGCGTTAGCGTTGTTATGCAACCATTGCCAACCCAGTGTCCAGAATCCTTCTTCTTTTTAATTTATTAATTTATTTAGTACAGGGTCTACAGGGTCTCACTACGTAGATTGGACTCGTAGTGATCCTCCTATTTTCAGCCTCCCAAGCATTGACATTACAGGCATGCACCACCATGCCCAATCTCAATTGCTATCTCATCATGCCCCAGGGGCAGAGCCAGCATGGGACCCTGGGGATTGAACCCCAGTCCCTGCCATCTGCCTAAGCAAGTGCTTTAATCCACTGAGCTATCTGGCGGTCCCTCAAGAATCCTTCATCTTGCTAAACTGAACTTCAGTGCTCATGAAACTAAAACTTCCCCCATCTCTATGTAAGGGATAGCTACTGGTATAGATTTCACCTGCTGAAGTACTCTTTATGTTTTTAAGCAAATGTTATTTTAAAATAATTTATTTAAAAATTCCAAATATACTACTATACATTCCAATTATGCTTCATCCAGCTCCCTCTAATATTAGTATTTTACACAAGCAGATACATTGGTCAAAACTATGAAATTAACATCAGCACCTTACTATTAGCTAACTACAGGCTTTATTTGAATTTCACTGGTTGTTCCATTAACGCCATGTTTTGATGTCAGGGCCCAAGCCAGTGTACCACGTTGCAGTTAGAAGGTAGCCAGTTTTGCCACAATCTTCCACTACTTAGACTGCCATGAGCCTGCTTCACACATCTGCATTTTCCTGCCTGTCCCTTGGGATACATGAATGTCACTCCTGGATTAGGTGGTATTCAGTCCCTTTTCCTCTGAGAGAGACTAATTTGGTGATTCATAGTTTTCAGTCCCTAAAAAATTGCTAGCAAAATTCATATACCATCAAGTAGCTAGTCTACACAAGCCTGCCCACAGTTAAATAGCTTAGGAGAAGACTGGTGACTGTGAGAAAGAGAAGTGAGTGAGGCAGCAGTTGGAGGTGATGTTAGTGAGGAAGTGGTTGAAAGTGAGAAGTTAGTGAGAAAGTGGTTGGAGGTGAGAAGTTCGTGAGGAAGCCATTGGTGGTGAGAAGTGAGGAAGTGAATGTGGAAGAGGCTGAAGGTGAGAAGTGAGTGATGAAGTTAGTGAGGAAGCAGTTCTAGGTGAGAAGCTAGTGAGAAAGTGAGTGAGGAAGCGATTTGAGGTGAGAAGTTAGTGAGGAAGAGATTGGAGGTGAGAAGCTAATGAGAAAGTGAGTGAGGAAGCCATTTGAGGTGAGAAGTTAGTGAGGAAGAGGTTGGAGGTGAGAAGTTAGTGAGGAAGCAGTTGGAGGTGAGAAGTCAACACAACAAGGTTGTCAGGCATTAATGCTGGACCTACTGACTCATGTCCTGGGATGGCTCCTACCTGGATTAGGCCTGACTCTTACTGCTCGGGGTACCCCATGGCATCATGGGTCTCTCAGCCCAGCTGGGCCCATGAAGCTTTGTTACCCACTGTGGGTCACTCTTTTGACTTTGCCTCCTCTTTTTCCAGAGTATGGATAACTCAGACCCTTAGTGATGGACAGGAAAGAAAGGCTAAAACAAACCTCACCCACCTTGTTTAACAGGGACCTTCTCTCTGTTTACATCTTAATGATCTTCTCTCTACCTGGACCATACCAGGTGCTAAGCAGGGGCTTAAAGTGAGGACCTGACATTGAAATGGTAGCAGCGGTGGTATTTTCATGGTTTTTGACTTAAATACAGATCTCAGGCTATGAGCCATCAACTGACTTATTTTCTTCTTCACTTCTTCACGTATCTGGATGTGTACACCCAGAAATTCATGTTAGAGGCACTTTTTCACATGTTGGGATATTGAGAGAAGTCCACTAGTGACCCACAGCATGGATGACCAGAAAAAAGATGACAGGCAATTAAAAAAAAAAATAAGGTTTTTCTCCTAACTTACTTGTGGGCAGAGCTCACGGGTTACCTCCAATTTCAGCCACACAACTCCTGTCCTCACCCTGGTGACATGCTTGGCGCTGCAGCGCCGTTGGGCAACAAGACAGATCAGAAGGACCTCATTGTGGGTACCGGCTCCGCCACTAATTGGTTCTGTGAACCTGGGCAGGTTACTCAACCTCTGTGCCTCACCTTCACCTGTCAAATGGGGATAATTGTAGCACCTGCCTCGCAATGTTGTTGTGAGGTCAAATAAAAGGCAGGTGAAGCAATGCATGTACAGCGCTTGGTGCAGCACCTGACTTGTCCTGCATCCTCCAAGAGCTCAGCTCTTGTTATTCAGGACATCCAGGGGGAGGTAGCGTGATCATGACCACTGGCAGCCATGCTGCAGGCAAGGGAAGAGAATGAGGAAGAAGATGAAGGAGAGTCGATGTAGAGGGCGGGCGTCTTTGAGCCTGAACAGCATTCACACACAGAACAGCTATTTTTTTAAAACATTTATTTAGTACAGGGTCTACAGGGTCTCACTACACAGCTCCGTTTCATAATGATCCTCCTGTTTTCAGCCTCCCAAGTGCAGGATTACAGGCACCTTGCCCAGTCTCAATTGCTGTCTCAGTGCACCCTGGGGGTGGCACAGTAGGTGAGTGATCAAATCCCAGTCCCTGCACCTGCCTAAGCAGGCGCTTTAGCCCCCTGAGCTAGCTGGCTGGCCCTAGACCAGCTCCTTATGGTTGGTGAGAACCATAAAACTTGCCAATGGGGAAGTGTCAAACTCAAGAATATTACAAAGCACCAATAATCTCACAGTGGAGAGCTGGCTCTGAAGTGGCAGGAAGCTGTAGTTAGGGTGTCAGAAGGGTGGCACCATGTCCGGGCGAAACCCTGACTGCCACCTGGGACAGATGACAGGATGCAGGAAGACTATGTGACTGTATCCACATTGTGGTGCTCTGTTATAGTGCAATAGATACGTGTGTGTGTGTGTGTGTGTGTGTGTGTGTGTGTGTGTAAAATTCTGTCAGGAAAACAAAATAAAACACCTTGGAAACTCAGACCCTCTGAGTTTAAATCTTCTGTTGTTCAGACGCAAAATTAGAAGAAGCTGTCTTTCTTCACTCCAATTTTAAAGATGGGTAAACTAAGCCAATGGAAACAGAAGGTTTTAGTTGTTGTTGTCCAGAAAATTAAATTGGGAGTAGTTTTTTTAAAGCCCCTGAAATACAAGCAGAACACAAAAGCAGGGCCTAACTGACACGAAGCCAGACAGTGTCCACCGAGTGCACCTGAGAAGGTTATCAAAACAGTGAGTGACCTCAAATCTGACAGACAGCAGGAAAGAACCAAGCTGTGTTGGCCAACACCTGAGAGTCCTAGCTGGCAGCAGTCTTGCCCAGAATACTGCCATGTGGCTCTATGGCCTCCTGAACCCAGCTCAGCCACAGAGCCCTTTGCAGAGAGGAGCTCCGTTGTTCCCTGGCTTGGCCTCCTGTTTCATTCCCAGCTGCGCACTCTGCCTCTGACCCAGGAAGTCAGGGCGCTCAGAAGGCTTCTCCTACAAACCACATTTTTCCTGAAAGCAGGGGCCCAGGCCATCAGCATGTGCCCTCAAGCACTTTAGATCTTTCTTTCTGCCTCCGCCACTATTCAGTCAGTGACCAGCAGAACACCTGTACGTCAGATGGGGACAGGTAAGAACGCACAGCGGCAGGAGACACTGGCAGGGACTGGGAAGGGGGAGGCTCCAAGGGTTGTTATCTTTGGCTCCTTTGGGCATTTTTTTCTCTTCTGGAGCAGCCTGGGTACGTGTCATCTGGAGGCATTCCCCACAAAGTGTGTGTGTGGTAGGTAGCCCATTCCCCTTTCAGGGGAATGAGGTCACCTCCTGAGCTCTTTCCTGTGTGTCTCAGTGCAGCTGGCAGGCTGTTTATCTCCTGTCTACCTCTCCTGCAGGTGACCTCAGAGTGGCCTCAGGTAGGGGCCTAGATGATTGAGACTGCTTGGCAAACTGTGCAGCCTCTGCCCGCAGGGAGCGGAGCCCAGCTCCAGCCAACCCCAGCAGGTCCCAGACCGGATCAGCCCAGCCAGTCCTTACTTCATATTACTTCGTCCCTCTCAAAAAAGACAACTGGCTGAACGAACCCTTCATTGTGATAGAATTGCTCAGCTTTGATGGGATGAAACATCCCACCAGCATATTTGTAGATCCACTCATGTGGCAGAAAAGCTCTTTTTATGAAACTGTGAGCTCCTTTGTCCCCACAAAATGCATGATGCAGTCAGGAGACGATACTGGGCCAGAAAAAACATTCTGCTTTACTTTTTAGAGTTTCACAGAATTACATGACATGCTGCAAAGGTTTACAATGTTTCCTGAATGCATATCTATTTATGCGAAGCCAGGAGCACAATTAAGAAATAGCAGGACATCTTCAGCACCAAAATGTTTCATTCTGGTTTTAATTTTGTCCCAGACTGAATTTGTCTGTAAGTGTCTAGCCCTCAGAACCACTGAATGTG
Source organism: Tympanoctomys barrerae (assembly GCA_002564285.1). Lineage (NCBI taxonomy): Eukaryota > Metazoa > Chordata > Mammalia > Rodentia > Octodontidae > Tympanoctomys > Tympanoctomys barrerae. Next base: position 9,955 of record NDGN011417060.1, read on the forward strand.
ATTTTATTTGGAGATAGAATCTTTGGAGAGGCAAACAAATTTTTTAAAAACAGAAGTAATCAGGGTACACCCTGATCCAACACTGCAAGGGATCTGATCAGAAGAGGATGTTTGGGAATGGATATGTGCAGAAAGATCTCGACATATACATCGAGATGGCCACTTGCAAGCCAGTGGGGGGCTGGGGCACAGCCCCTTCTGGCCCAGCCCTGAGATCCCTCCATTTTATTTTATTTTGTTTTTACATTTTTTAGGGAAGGGTCTACATGGTGTTCAGGGTCTCACTACTAGATCAGACTCATAGTGATCTGCCTATTTACAGCCTCCCAAATTATAGGCACGTGCCACCACGCCCAGTCTCAGTTGCCGTCTCAACGTGCCCTGGTGGCGGGGCCAGCACAGCAGGCCCAGGGATCGAACCGCTGGGCCCTATGCCTGCTTGTAGGAGCTTTAATCTACTGAGCTACTTGGCAGGCCACTCATCCCTTCACTTCATACTTGGCCTGAGGAACTGGAAGGCAATATCTTCCTCCTAGTTCAGGGTATTTTTTGTAGCACATCTAGGAAGTTAATGTAACACTTTAATTAGAACAAATCACCCGCCACCTCCCGCCCCAGCCTGCCAATCAGAAATCTGATTTTTGTCTGCTTTTTCCAGAATACCAGACAAACAGAATGACAGGCATACCATGTATCACTTGAGTCTAGTTTCCTTTATTCTGGGTAACCCTTTTGAAAATCACCCACATTGCTTTGTTTGTTTGTTTGTTTGTTTTCATTGATCTTTTATTGCTGAGTAGCATCCCATTGTGTGGATGTTCAGTATGTTTACCCATTCACTTGTTGAAGGACATTTGGATTATCTCCATGTTTTGGTTATTGTAACTAATACTTTTGTAAATGCTCTTATGTGCAATTTTTGGTGCGTATGTATGTTTTGATTTCTCTTGGGTAAATATCTAGGGATGGGATTCCTGGGTCATACAATAAATATATGTAAATTGATAAGGAACTACCAAACCATCCAAATTGGCTGTTCCATTCTTGCATTTCCACTAGAAATCCATGAATGTTTATTTATTTGTTTGTTTATTTGTTTATTGGCAGAACCGGGGATTGAACTCAGGCCCTTGCACTTGCCAGGCAAGCGCTTATTGTACTGAGCCATCTCCCCGGCCCCTCCATAAATGTTTAAATTATGCACATCTTCACTGCACTTGACCTTACTGGGTTTTTGTTTCTGCCAACCTACCTGATATGCACAGGCATCTTACCACAGTTTTCGTTCATCTGTTCTTCATACTAAAAGACATTTAGCATCTTATCACGTAGTTATTTATCATCCATATAACTTCTTTTGTGAAATATCTATTTCAGATCTTTCCCCATTTTTGAAAAAAAAACTTTAAATGTATTTATTTGGTACAGGGTCTCGCTATGCAGCTTGGACTCATAGCTGTCTCAGCTTCCCCAGTGCTGGAATTATAGGCCTGCACCACCACGCCCTGTTTTGGGGCCACTGCAGCACCACGGGGGTTCTGGGGCTGGCACAGCAGCCAGTACCAGGGATCGAACTTGGGTCCTTACACTTGCCAGGCAGGCACTAGACTACCAAGACATCTCCCTTCTTTAACTGGGTTGTTTGCTTACTTATTATTGAACCTTGTGAAGATGGATATCTTTTTATCAAATGTGTTTTACAAATATTTTTCTGTCAGTCTCTGAATTATCTTTTTTATAAGTATATTTTGGAAAGCAAGATTAAAACTTTCAATATGTTTCTGGTTTTTTCAACCCTGTTGAGCTTACGCACATTTTTAATTTTGAGGTAGACCAATTCATTGCTTTTTCTTTTATAGATGTGCCATGCTTTTGGTCTTCTAGCTACAAAATTTTTCCCAATCCGAGGGTGCAAAGATTTGTAGAACATCTTCCTTTCATCTTGATTAAGTAGCTGGCATAGATCCTAGAAAACTCAGTAGCCTAATTCAGATTTTCTGGCCCCCTTCTGTGAAATGTGACATAAATAAATGATTTCCAACTTTTTTGAAAGCAAGAACACCTACTTTTCACAGACTGTGCGTGACACCTCTTCTGTAAAACAGGTAAAAGTAGGGCTGAGCCCTGCCCCTCGGAGGCCTTTCCAACAGAGCTTCCCTTTCATGTGTATACAAATATCCAGACTACATGGGAATTCAAATTATGATTCATGGCTTCTGGGAAAGGGCTGAGGTTCTTCACGTCTAACGAATTTTAGGTAACACTCACTGTTTGTCTGGGTACTTCGCTTTGAATGGCAAAGCTCCAGAATTTTCTCAAGGCCAAAGTGGAAGAACCTGCCTTCCTTAGTCTAAGCCTCTAGACATTCACAGCTTGTTTCTTCCACGACAATCAAAGATTCTCCATATCACTATTTCTCTTTCCCTCCCTCCTGTCCCATTGTAGGCCCCACCTTAACACCAAAGGAAAGGTTTGAGTCCACTAGAACTTGGCAGAATCGGATAGACAAGACTGCTGCTAGCAGCTGGGGACCAACGCCGTTGTAAACTCTGATAAAGTCATCGTAACACCAAGAACTTGTCTGGTTGCATCAGAAATCTAAGCGGGCATAAGGGAAAGAACAGGGTTGGCTAACTAAAATCTGGAGATATGCTGGTTCCAGGTACAGTCAGATCTAGGTGTCTGAAAGCTGATGATAGAAACGTGGCTCAAATTTCTAGCTTTTCACTCTTTTAAATTGGTTGCAGTTTCAGGTAGGCTCTGCCCCAACCTTGGTGAGAAGACCCCCAGGCGACCCAGATCTACTTGCCACCTGTTTAGCTCTGCCGACAGAAAGACAGCAACCTGTTTCTGATTAATTTCCACAAAAACCCTAGATTTGAGTTTTTATCTTTTTTTGACCGTAGTAGCTTCTTTTGTTTTTTCCATGTTGTAATCCAGACCTATAGACATGTCTAGGTAATCTTTCACATTCTGAAAGGCATAGCTTGGATTTAATTAGTAGTTCTGGATTTTTTTTCTTTAAAGACTGTAATAAGAATTTTCCCTGCTTGAATTCATTTGTTCAGTGACTCAGTTGTTCATTTCAAAAATAGTCAGTGAAGGGCCCGGTAAATAGCTCAGAGGAAGGGAGTTCGATCCCCAGGCCTGCCGTGCCGGCCCCACCCCCGGAGCACACTGAGACAGCAATTGAGACTGGGCGTGGTGGCACAGGCCTGTAATCCCAGCTCTCAGGGGGCTGTAAACAGGCAGATCACTATGAGTCCTATCTAGTACTGAGACCCTGAACACCCTACAGACCCTTCCCTAAAATACAAAAAGAAAGAGGAGGAGGAGGAGAAGGAGGAAGAGGAGGAGGAGGAAGAGGAGGAGGAGGAGGAGGAAGAGGAGGAAGAGGAGCAGGAGCAGGAAGAAGAGGAGGAGTCATGAGATGTGTTTATGTTCTGGCCAATCCTGGCTACAGTGAGGAATATAATACTAGCCCTTGAGGAACAGTGATTCTCCTTCTTCTTTTACTATGCACCTCAGACTGATAGTGACCCTCCTGTCTCAGCTTCCCCGGTGCTGGGATTATAAGCCACCACGCCACCACATCCGGTTCTGGGGCCAGCATAGCATGCAGTACCAGGGATCGAACTCGGGTCCTTGTGCTTGCCAGGCAGGCGCTTAGACCACTGAGCTATCTCCCCAGCCTGGAACAGTGATTCTTTATCCATATCTTTTCTCACAACTGTGTGGTAGTCCACCATATGCCATATTGTGCTTAATCTCACCCTTATTTACATGTATAGGACAAAATTCTCTCAATGATCTGCACTCCGACTTGCCACAAAGTGGGATTCTGGGCACAAAGTAACCGAGCCCTCAAGATGGAATTTCACACATTGGGAGATGTATTTTCCCTGGGGAAGAAATGCTTCTATCCTTGGTTGGGCGATCACCCATCTGCTTTCTTTGACCCACAAACACAGCCACAGCCGGGCCCTTCTAGCCCTCAAGCCAGCCCTGTGTCTGTGGGCGGCAGTAGAACCAGGTGCCATGCAGCTGGGCTGATGAGAGGCCCCGTCAAGGTGGAAGCACTGTCCTGGAGGAGGCGCTGCCTAGGAGCGCAAGTGGCCTCCTCAGTGTACGAAAAAGCTGTACACTGAGACCCAGCACACGGGGTGACATTCCTGCTTCATCTCTGACAGACACAAGAGGCCCCTTGGGGCCTGAGAGCCATCAGCCTCAGCCATTCCTAGGGGTGACAGACGCTCCCAAGTGTCCAGACAAGCCCTCACGGCTCCCCAGCAGGAGAAGGATGGCTCTGACTGTGAAGAAACCAGTTCTGGCCAGGGACAGGAACAGTTTCTGTGGGATCCCTTGATATTTTTTAATGTCAGCTTAGGCTGATAGGGTATTTTATTGAATGACACAAATTCCAGCTTCGGTAACAGTACCCCAGGGTCAATAGTGAATGTAAATAGATTGTCTTATAAAATGAGAAGATATGTGCGGTGTCCCCACTTCCCCCCGCCTGAGCTAGGAAGCCGCACTTGGCACCCGAGGGCTCCTCTCACTTTTTCACCCAACGCACACAATGACCCCCTTTATGCATTGCCTGCCAGTCTCCATGGGAAGGGCACTTGGGGTGCGCAGTCTGACTACCGTGGTACTATATGTGGTAATCATTAACCAGAAAGGGCATTTACGATGATGAGATGGTGGTGTGTGCTGCCCTCCCTTCACCCCTCCAGCAAACACAGTCTACTGACTCGAAAACAGGTAGGGCCAGTTGCCGCCAGGCCCTCAAAGACGCAGTGTTCTCCTGCGGAATGAGCCTCGCATAATGGGCCTATTGACTCCGACAGCAGGCTAGTCCCTGCCCGGCTGCACAAACACAGGCACAGGGCCTGGACCCCAGGAACTGCCCGGGAAGTTGGGGGTCTTGCATTGGGCTTTGCCCACTCACTGGAAGTGAGCACAGACTCTATGGAACTGAGCTGAAAGTTTCAAATGGATTCCTTCCCTAGGAGGCAAAGACTGAATAAGACCTTTGGTGGCCTCCTAAATAAAACAAGGTTTGATGGCCTCAGGGCCTTTTGGCACATGGCTTGGGAAGCGGGGGCAAGTCAGGCTTTAAGTGTGCTTGGGTTGGGAAAGGCACAGAGGAATCAGTAGTTTGCTGAAGATCACAGAGCCAGCCCCAGCAGGGACTGGAAGCAAGATAGACCTGACTCTTGTCTTCTGGCCTCTTCGCAGTACGAAGGAGCAGCTATTTTTGCTTGATGGCTCAGTCTGAGTCAGGGTCCACATATTAGGAGTCCAGGCAACTTCTCAGCCTTCTTCCCTTCATACCTACTAGGAGGGAGAAAGAGATGGTGGTGCAGTAAACCTAGAATAAAAAGGAGTGGGTCTCAGCCAGCTCAGTGACTCTGGCCGTGGGGCGCAGGTACATCCCTGCTGTAGACTTCAGTTCCCTCATCAGCAGAGAGAGCTGGGAGGGGCAATCCCCAGGATCAGCCACAGCACCTACCTCTCAGCCCTGAGCACAACTCTCCTCCCAGCAGCCCCTGGAGAAGCATCCTGCGATGGGTGGGGTGAGGCTAGAGATGCCAAGCAGGCCAAGCAAGTCTTGGGAAAGCATACTACTGACTCCCTGGAGCCCTCCTGGACAACGATATGTACTGATAAGGATCTCAAGGCCATTTTATTGAATGTTTTTCACTTTTAGACCCCAGGTTTTCAGATCTAGGGACTGGCTCGAGATCACAGGGAGAATTAGGGGCAGATCTGCTTCCTGTTCATCGTTCCTTCCTCTGATCCCATGGCCACTTTGTTTAGTAGGTACAGACTTGATTGTTTTTCTATTCATAGTGACAGCAGCAGCAGGAAATACAGATCCCTGTGGACACCTAGGATGGATGTGATAGCAACCAGTGAGCCAAAATGCTGCACTATACACAGAGCTTATGGATTTGAAAAAAAACCTGCAGGGCTAGGGAGATAGTTCGGTGGTCTAAGCACTTGCCTGGCAAGTGCAAGGATCCAGGTTTGATCTCCGGCACCACATGACTTGCCGGTTCCCAAACTGGGCATGGTGGTGTATGCCTGTAATCCCAGTGCTGGGGAGGCTGAGACAGGAAGATCACTATGAGTCTGAGCTGCATAGCAAGACCCTGTACCAAATAAATAAATAAATAAATAAATAAATAAATAAATAAATAAATAAATATTACAGGCTTGTGGCAGGCTCATTCTTCTCAGTCTTATATAAAGATGTGAAAACTAGAACTGAAAGAATCATTTTCCTAAGTCACAAATTTTGAAATTTGAACTCCAGCAGTCTGCAGAATCTGTTCATCTAACCTGTGACCACATTGCCTAGCTATCAGCAGAGAGGTTACAGGACTATGGGGTCTGATTTGGGGTCACAGAAATATTCTACCAAGACTAGGACTGACCAGATAGCTCAGCGGATTAAAGCACTTGTGTAGGCAGATACAGGGGTCAGAGGTTCGATCCCCGGCCTGTGCCAGCCCTGCCCCAGTAGTGCACTGAGATGGCTATTGAGACTGGGCGTGGTGGCACACACCTATAATCCCAGCTCTTGGGAAGCTGAAAACAGGAGAATCACTACAAGTACGATCTGTGTAGTGAGACCCTGTAGACCCTGCACTAAATAAATAAATAAATAAACCTACCAAGACAGCTTTTAAAACTTATTTTAGATTTCTTGATTAGAAAACCAGTTGGCCAACTAGCACCCTCCTTTCTGGGACATAGTTGTCCCTGGCTCACTGGGGCTGGGCCCTTAAGACAGAGTCCCAGTGATCCTCCTGTATGTCTCTCAGCTTCTGAGAAAGGATTTCTTTTCCTTTGGGGTCGGCAGCATTGCCATGCAGGCTGGCAACCTGGATCTGGCTGGTAGAGGATCTCTCCTGCCATGCCAGTTTACCTGGGAACTCCCAAAGAGCAAGAAACACGGTCATCCCTCTTTGGCTCCTGCTGCTTAGGTGCTAGGATTGGAGCCCCCAGATCCTGAAAATTGTGGCCCAACAAAGATTCTGTTTCAGTGGGGGACAACAGTAGGGTGGACTGGAAAGCTCCAGGAATTGGTACCTCTGCAGTTCATCTCTGGGTGCAAGTGTCACTTCAAAATAATCATAGCATTTTCAAATACTTTGCAGTATCTTGTAGGTAAGAGACTTATCTCTAACACAATCCTCAAAAATTTTCAGTGGGCAATATGCCTATTTGTCATATGGAAAGGCCATATATGATCCTGAGAGGCTTAGTCAGAGGTTGATATGTCTGGGAACCCTGGGGTGGAGGTAGAGGGCAAACTGCCCAATATGTTGTCAAGGGCCTCCTTCTTGTGGAGGATCACCAGGGCAACTCTCCTTGAAAGAGGATCAGTTGTCTTCCAGTTTGGCTGAGCCTGAACCTATTTCCTTATATTGATTTGCACAGAGCTGGCTAGGACTTTTCCTTATCCCTTCAGTTGGCTTTCAGCAATGTGTATCAGTCTACCTGAGGGCTTGTGGCAGTCTTTAAAGATGGCAGACATGTTTCCTTAGAAGCCCCACCCACTGCTCCTTAGTGTGAGTCAGGTTGAGACAGGATGAAGAGCCAGGGCTTCCTGCTGTTGGCTGGGATCAAGCCTCAGGATAGAAGCTATGACTTCTTGGGGCTTGAAAGATTACACATCAGAACAGAAGCACAAGCCCCAAAACATTAGACACTATCTCAATTGTGTGATACAGATTACTCTCTACAATCCTTCTTTCTGTATATTGCAGAGGTGATTTCGAGCTTCCTACCTAGCCCAGCACTCACCTACTTCCAGCCATTCTCACAGTCTCTCATCCTCAAGCCACTCCTTTCTTCATGAATGAATAAAACCCAGGTTCAGCCTTGGATTAAGGCCTTTGTTCCAGATAACCATCACCATGGCTGGACTTAGGATCCTTGGCTCCCTAAAACTACAAATATGCCTCAGTGTCTTTATTCTCGCCATGGGTTTCACTGGATGTGGTAAACTAGAATTAACTTGATGGGATTCCAATAACTTATCAATGGGATTACAAATACAAATGTGTTGGACTGAGACAAAGACC
>NDGN011417098.1:0-14713 GCA_002564285.1 Tympanoctomys barrerae
GAACTCAGGCCCTTGAGCTTGCCAGGGAAGCACTTATTCCACTGAGCCATCTCCCTGGTCCCTCAGATATATATCTTAAATATATCCTTGCTGTATTTTAACATAATAGCTCTTTGGAATTGTAAAGAAAAATATTTTGGTAGTATTTTAGTAGTATTTACCAGGCTGCATCCCTGCCCAGGGAATAAGTAGTTAGTGAACTCGCATGAATTTCAGAGGTTTTTTATTATTATTATTATTATTGACTGTCTAGATTACATGCACAAACCAACATTCTCCCAGGAACTTTGTCCAGAGGAAGCCTGTTACATGAAACCTGTCATTGTATTATTGTAACTACCAAATAGTCACTTTGCAAGAAAATTTATCACAACTTTTTATTTTGAAGTCAGCAATTGCTGCAACATATGGTTTTGTTTTAAAAAGATGGCTAAATTATAAATGAGCATTTGCCATAAGTGTGATAGTTTATAGCATATAAAATATATTATAGCTTCTGAAATCAAATTGGTATAAAACATAAATTAATTATTCTTAGACTCCATTTGTTTGTTTTGTGTAGTTTGTCCAACATCAGCACGAAATAGTTAGCAAAAGAATAACCACGAACCACACTCAGTTAAATCATTTTCATAAATGGAAGTAGAGCACATCATAGATGAGGTTAATGAGAACTCAGATTGAGGACTATGTTCTCCTAATCTTTACCCATTAGCTTCAGGTCTGTTGAATTAATAATGCATTGAGATTACGGTGCAAGTCAATACAAAGATGACAAAGGTGACATATACCATTGTCATTTGCATACTAAAAGTATCATTTAACTAGAAATGCTTAGTGCCCTACAGGCACTTGGATTGACTCCATTCTTGCCTCCAAGGTCAAAAATATCAACAGAAAGATGATGAAATGGAATATTTTATGTGGCCTCTTGCACATTAAAGTTTTATAGAATGTTTCATGAGCAATTATAAACTCTTCATGCTTCCTTTATTACTATGACACTTCCAATTAAATGAAACAATCATACGCAACCAATAGGGGGTTAATAGCTTTACAAAGTGCTTTTTATATCAGAGTACAAGGAAAGATATATCAAACTAATAAGTGTGGACATTAAAGAATTTTATTATCCATTGCCTTGTAGTTACCATAGATTCAATGGTTCATCCTATCCTCTGTAGGAATAATACAGATAAATATAATTCTACATTTATGTCTGAAGCATAATTTTAAAGTCATAAACATCCTATTATAAGTGTAGACTGTATTGGTATATATATAACTGTAAATACTTGTAAGGGTAAAAATTCACATCAACAGCACTAGAGTATGGAAGATACAGGTTTGCAGAAAACCAACTAATTGCAAATTTGTCTAAGTTTTACTTTTAGAAGAAACTAAGAAGGACTAATATATGCTATGTATGTTGGTATATGTACCAACTCCCCACCATGAATGCATTCATTATATATTGGGAAGTAATAAAAAATATTTAGGGAACTGAGGTAAAGACAGATTAAGTACTATAGTGACTCCACTAGTAGATAATTGATTGTACCATGAAATAACTGTTACAATGGCATTTTAATATCCCATCAGTTTCATTATTGTTAGGTAGGTTGCAAAAAATGAATATAATTTAAGCATATTTCTACAGTTTCTCATTAAAAATCTGAGCTTTTGGCAATATCCTCATAAAAAGGCGTCAAGATTTGAAGAGACCCCTTTTCTGCTCTAAAGGCTAGTTAGTGCTAGAATGTTCTCATGGAAAATAAGTTTTTGTTCTCCTTAAACAAAAAGTTCAATGGGAAAGATGTATGGCTCTGAGAAATCTTTTGGGGGCATTTTTAACTTGCTTATGAGAGTTGTCAGCATTTAGAGCATACTGGTCTGAGAAATGACTTGAAGAGAAGTAAAAGGTGTGCCACCCAATTTATTGTCCCCAACAGGACATTACATAGGGTTGTACTCATAAGGAATTCTAAAATGTAGTATGCAGAACTCAAAGAGTTAGAAATTAAAGACTGTGTAGTTCTGTGGCTTTGGAAAGGTTACCCAGCCTAATTGAGTACTTCATCTAACAAGTGGAAGTAATATGGCACCATCATTCTTTTCAACATTACAGTAATGATAAAACAATGGGAATGTGTGAAAACAATATATTTTGAAGGCCTATGTAGACTGATATAATTATTAACACAGTATTTTCCTGATTAAAAAATCACACTAAGAAACCTGTGCTCTAAATCTTTATCCATAAATATCAATCTATTGTATCTAATTAATATTATACAAAAATTATGATACTATGTATCATAATTATTAAATCATTTTAATAATAAGTAGATAATAAATGAGTAGGATTTAGTCATAACAGAATCTACAGTAATAGAATTGTCAAGTGACTTAAATGAGATTTCTACGTTTACAATCAGATTATTTAAGTAACTCCAGATTACTAACCTATCAGGAGATCTGTCAAGCAGCAAGAACAAAGCTGTTGATTGCACATGAACTCAGAACTTGACACCAGGTTTATTAGTAACAGGAAAAGGGAAGGGAATATGGTAGTTATTATTTAAGATTCAAAGAGCAAAACTGGTTGGCTTTTAAATTAAAAGTATTCTGCATTCCACATTATCTAGATAACAATAACTTTCCTACTTTACTAGACAGATGATTGCTGTTTATACTAGAAATACATAATAAGCAAAGCTAGTTTATGCTTAGCCATCCAAATGGGTACAGAGAAGTTTGAAGAAAGTAATTAAAATGTATTGTTTAAATTAGCCTAAAATGTGACGGGCTAGAAAAATGAACTATTTTTCTCTACAACTAGGCATGCCCTGGGCAGCCAACGAAAAGAGGTACATGTCTAATTAGTGTGTTAGTTACTAAGAACACCTTTAAAGCCCTGGAAATTTTTTGTTGCATTAATTTCCTTAGCTCGTTCTTATTCAGTACTTAATTGCATTTCTCCTTTCATTAAGCTTGCTTCTCTCCACTCAGTTTTCAACTACTGCTGAAATGATATTTTTAAATTCTCAAAATTTTAGAAGAAATGGGAGCCCACCACTATAATTGAATGCTAAGAACTAACTAGAATTATTATCAAAGATATTGATAGAAATTAATATTTATTATGGCCAAAAAGAAAAAATAAGTGTTTTCTACATTAGCAAAACATAAAGTTGTTTCAAAGTAGTAGGCTTTTATCATCACTGGGTTATTTTTCAGATTTTTTGGCAGAGATGGCAGTATTAAAAATGTTAATAGTAGGATCCAGGAGATAGCTCAGTAGAATAAGCACTTGCCTAGCAATGGCAGAGTCCTGAGTTCAATCCTTAGTACAGAAAAATAAATGATAATAATAATAGTAGTGGTGGGCATGTTATTAATTGCAATAGCTGTTTCTTCTTCATTGTAGTTACAGAAAATATAATGCTCAGAGTAACAGAGGGTATAACTTTTAGTGTTGTCACGCTAATGGAAAGGTGAAGAACTATAATTATATTTTTAATATATTTATTTATTCATTTATTTACTTGGTACATGGTCTCACATAGCTCAGACTCACAGCGATCCTTCTGTCTCAGCCTCCCCAGTACTGGGTTCACAGGTGGGTGACACCACACCCAGTTTTGTTGCCTCAGAGTGGCTGGCATGGCATGTGGTACCAGAGATTGAACGTCAATCCTTGCTCTTGCCAAGCAGGCAAGACTTAGACTGCTGAGAAATCTCCCCAACCCCACTATATTTCTCACTAGCAATAAGTTCTTTCCTATTTTAAATTAGTTCTTTGGGAACAATGTGAGCCTTTGGAGATGTGAGTAATTGTAGTCTTGAAAACCTTTTCCTGAACAAAAGAAATGCAGTTAATTGTCCCCATGCTCTAAAATTGGGTTCCAGAACAGAGTAATGGCTTTCTGAATTGATGTTGAAACAGTGAGGGATTCATGTGTGCAGCATATTTATTTTAAATATTAACAGCAATAATTTCATATATAGAATCTAGAGAAGTTCAGAGTAAGACAATGATTAGTACGTTTGAGATGAGTGGGTTAAAGGAGACATGATGAAGGATTGTTCAACACAACATTATGGTCTTAGAAAAGGAAGAAATTCTGGTGTTCTGTGGTACAGAAGGTGAATATAGTTAATAATAATGCATTGCTCATTTCAAAGTAGTTACATGAAGATTTTTAATATACTCAATATAAATATAGGATAAATGATTAAGGTGATGAGTGTGCTCTTTATTGAGTTGATTGTTGTTAATATTTATGTATATATGGTGTGTGCATGAATCAAAATGATATAGGGGAAAGAACTCCCAACCTGGGAGATATGTGGGATGAGTTTGTGTTCTCTAAAACCAAAAAATGAGTCTTAGGAACAAAATGAAGGTGAAGAACAGAATACATTTATTGAGGGAAAGAAAGCTTCTGTCTGAGAGAGGGACTGGAGGGCACCCAAGCGGGTTACCACGGAACCTGTCTTTTTTTAGGGATTTTTAAATGTATCTGGCTCAGGGTCTCACTATGCAGCTCAGACTCATAGAGATCCTCCTGTTTTTAGCCTCCTAGTACTGTGCCACCATGCCTGGTCTCAGGGGCTGGCTCAGCATACCCGGGGCAGGGCTGGTGCAGAGTATGGTGGCTGGGATCAAACCCTGGTCCCTGCGCTTGCCTAAGCAGCTGCTTAGTCCACTGATCTATCTTGTCAGACATTTTTAAAAGAGATTTTTATAGAGCAAATTCACAAGGTGATGTGGTTCCAAGGTGGAAAACATGGAAACTCATGAGGTGGGCATAAGGTAGGACAAAACTATGGTCAACCAAAAAAAAAAAAAATACAAGCATAATTACTCAGGTAAATTTGATTAAATCAAGATCAAATTGGGAAATAAGTCAAACAGCAAATGGGCATGAATACAGAGCAGGGGATTTTCCTTGAGGGGGTAGGGTTAGTGACACTTAATGACTTTCTCAAGGTCTTAGAGACCTATTTTATCTTTTGTCTTGAGGTCTGGCCCATAGTCTTTCCCACAGTTGTAAGGTATCTTGACTTTCCTACTGGCTCCTTTCAGAGCCTAGCCCTGTCTGATTGCCTGTATTATTTTATCTGACTCAGCTACCTACAACAAAAAATTATGTGTATTCATAAATATATGCAAATATGTCAAGCAAAACATGTTTCATAAAAAAACAAAAAGAATTAAGTATCTCAAATCATCAGTTCTTCCAAATTTTATGACTCTCTCTTTCTAGGAATTAATGTTGCCTTTCTTCCTTTCGTTTTTTGCAGTACCAAGACTGCAAAAAAACTCAGGACCTTGCACTTGCCAGGCAAACATTCATACCACTGAACTATCTCCGTGGCCCAGTGATCCCTTTCTTATGTAGTTGTTTTGCAGAATGGACTTTGCACTGATTTAAAATTATCTACCTGCCTTGAATTTCTTCCCTCTGTATTCTAAATAAAATAATTTCTCCCTTTGGTGCATAGACATACAGAGAATATCTAGCTATTCTCTCTGAAAGAAATCTGTAGGAGTGCAATTCAAACACTTAAAGATTATTACTACAGAATTTTGAATCCATTCTAATGATGAAATTTTAAATGCATACTGTTGAGTCCAAGATATTAAACCATAATTTTCTCCAAAAGTTATTTTGTATGGCTCTAATTTTAAAGCTGTGGTACTAGACTTTGAACATTAAGGGCATGATTGAAAATATAGATAGAAATATAACAGAAACAATAACTATATTGGACTGGGGAGATAGCTCAGCAGTCTAAGCACCTGCCTGACAAGCACAAGGACCTGAGGTCAATCCTTGGTACTGCATGCCATGCCAGCCGCAGAACCCTGGGGCATGCCATACTAGCCACCAAAACTGGGTGTGGTGGCCCATGCCTGTAATCTCAGTACTGGAGCAGCTGAGACAGGAGGATCACTAGGACTCCAAACTGTATAGTGAGACCCTGTATGAAATAAATAAAAGATTAAAAAACAAAAAAAAACATATTAACATGCTGTCTCTTAGTAAAGGAGTTTTAAGATCTTTTAATAAATAAAATATTTACTAAATCTGTAAATAACTACAGATACCATTCAACAAGAGTTTACTTAAAAACCACAGTTCAGGGACTGGGGAGATAGTTCAGCTGCATAAGTGCCTGCCTGGCAAGTGCAAAGATCTGAGTTCAATCCTCAGTACCAAAAAAACAAAACAAAACAAAACAAAAAAATTCCCCATAAAACCACAGTTCAGAATTTGAAGAAATAAGTACCACAATGCACCAAGAAAAACTTTATTTAAATCATAAGTGACACTTAGTGGCTTTCTCAAGGTTTCTATCACCTTGAGACTTAAATAACACACAATTTGTACAATTTTTTAAAACCTTGTATATTTCTTAATTCTTGTAAAAATATAAAAATGATCATTACCCTCAGATACTTAGTTAAGGCATGATTGCCTAATGACAATTGCATTGTCACAAGGGATTTGTTTTCATTTTATAATATTGTGTGTGCTCATTTGCATGTTTGTTCTTAATTGTGCATTTCATAGATTAGTATTTAAATCAGTTACCCTTCCCTGAACTAGCTCTTCTTTCAGGCAGCTAGAGACCTTGGAGGCAAGGAGCCAGCATAGGATTAACCATTTGTCATGGATAGTCTACAAAGTAAATAAACCTAGTGTGAATAATTGAAAATGGGTTTGAGTTGTAACATAGGAACTACTGAAAGTTAATTCAAAACTGAAGTCCTCTTTAGTAAATTCTGTCTCATTTTCCACTACTAGAATAGACTGCATTGATGACTTTCTAAATAAAGAGGAATTTGTACCATGTCAATATTTTACCATCTTATCTGAAAACATATAGACCTTATCTTCTTGGTAGGGTGCTACTATTATAGAGGCTTGAGAAAGTTGAAAACTTTGCCTTGGGTATTTAGCCCTCTTTCAATTAAAAATAAGCAAAAGGAATGGAAAATATTCTCTGCATTTTAGCATGTGCCATTTCTAAAATGTACTATGCTAAACAAAAAAAAAGCCTACACTAAATTCACAGTTTAAGAAAATACAAACAAATAGCTTGAAAATAAAATCACTTGTAAAAAGGACTTTCATGCTAGCTAGTATTAATAGAAAATCTAAATAATAGAGTTACTTATGATGCAATATTAGCATTTAAGCCTAATTACATATTTTGAATAATAGTCGCTGAAAAGTAGGACACTAAAATTAAAGCTGTAGAATTATCATAGGTTTCTTGATTTTCCAGTCTGAAAAGTATTTGCAAATTATATGAAAATTGTTACTTTATCCATGTTGTATTATTAATCAGGCATTAAGATATCATTTCCCTTCTTAAAAACATAACTGCTGTAATATTTTATTTTCAAAATATGATCACAGTTAAGTTGGAAATATTTTAATGACAATTTTTTGGGCTTTGAAAAAAATTATTTTATTTATTTTAAAGAGTAAAAACAAAAGCAAGAAAAATCAAACAAAGACAAAAACAGGATAACATACAGCAATACATGTTACAGATTTTCAAAACTACAATAGGTGGTTAATAATGGTTGATATATTATCTTTTTATCATCAAATCTGTTGCTCAGATTGTTATTAGTAGTTATGTAAGATTAGACATATGATTGAATATTACCACTTGCTTTCAAGAAAAATCAAATTTTTTCTTGTCTCTTTTTACTTTTCTTACCTTTTTGAAAACATTTTTTTTTTCAGAACTGGGGATTGAACTCAGGCTCTTGTGCTTGCCAGGGAAGCACTTATTCCACTGAGCTATCTCCCCAGCCCCCAAAAAATTATTTAAAGAGTTTATAGTAATACATGATAGGATATTAGAAAAGGTGCACAATTAGATAACCAAACGGACCTCTGACAAACATTCATCTATGCTCTACTCCAAAAACTGTCATTTCAATAAATTCAATTATAAAGCAAAAAAAAAAAAAAAAACCAATTAGATGACCAAGATGACAGGTATTCAAGCATGGCTTCTGTATTATACATGGTTGTTCCCTATGTAGCTGCTTCGATACAGGTATCAGCATGCAGAGTTAGTCAAAGTGAAAATTCCACACGATAACTGCTATTTTCAAAAACTTGATGGAAATTCTTAGTACAATCACCTTAGCCTTCCTGCATATATACTTGTATGTTTTTCTCCCTTCTTTTTTTTCTACCTTTTCTCCTTTCTCTCCGGTTTGCTGTTTAATCCTTAAGTTTCATTTCTTTTTATTTTGCTGTATTTGTTATACCTTTCAGGTTTTATTTCTTCTTTTGGGTTCTTACACCAGGGAGACAGCATGATATTTACACTTGTGTGTCTGGCTTACTTCACTTTTGAGTATATCCTCTACCTGCATCCACTTACCTATTAAGGCTTCAAGTTTGACCTTCTATATAACTGAGTAACACTTCATTATGTAAAAATACCACATCTTTTTCATCTGTTCCTCAGGTGATGGGCATTTTTGTTGCTTCCAAGATTTGGCTATGACAAATTGTGCTGCTGTAAACATGGGTGCACATATATCACTGTGGTATGATGTTTTCAGCTTTTTTGGGAAAATATCCAGAAGGGAAATAGCTGGATTGACTGAGATTTCCAATCCTAGTTTTTTGAGGCCTCTCCACACTCATTTCCATAATGATTGTACCAGTCTACATTCCCATCAGCAGTGGAGAAGGGTTCCTTTTTCATCACAGCCTCTCCAGCATTTGTTATTAATTGATTTCTTTATAATAACCATTCTTTCTGGGGTCAGATTGTATCTCAGTGTTTTAATTTGTATGTCTCAAATGGCCAGTGGAGAATTTTTTCAGGTATTTATTTGCCTCTTGTATAAATGCTCTGAGAAGTTTGTATTCATTCCACATGCCCATTTTTGGATTGGGTCTTTATGTTCTGGGTCTCTCTCTCTCTTTTTTTTTTTTGAGTTCTTTATATATTCTAGATAGAAGACTTCATCTGAGTGATTATTGGTTAAGATGTTTATCTTTGCTAAAGGGGCCAAACATGCTTACTGGAAGAAAAATAGCCTCTTTAACAAATGGTGCTAGAAAAACTGGCTCTTCACATGCTGAAAACTAAAACTAAACCTGGGTCTATCACCATGCGCTAAACTGAAGTCAAAATGGATATAAGGCCTAAACATTAAAACAGAAACACTAAATCTCCTGGAAGACAAAGTAGGTGAAATCTTGAAGATGTAGGGATAGGCAAACATTTTATGAACAAAAGTCAAACTTCGTGGGAAATACTTCAAAAAATCAACAACTGGGACCTCCTCTTATTCAGAAGTTTCTGCACATCAAAGGAAATTACCAACAGAAACAAAAGACAATCCACAAATTTGAAAAATACTTTAATAACAGTTTTGTCTGGGCTTCTTTTTCTTTTCCTTTCCTTTTATTTTGTTTTATTTTATTCTATTATTTTTTGAGACAGAGTCCTACAGTGTAGCTCAGGCTGGCCATGAGCTCACTGTGTAACTCAGGCTGGCTTCCAAGTCTAGGTGATCCTCCTTTCTTGAGAGTGATGGGATTACAGACATGCACCACTGCACACAGCAGAGCTTCTTTTTCATAATGTATGTCTTATTTTCTTAATTTTAGGTTTCATATACACTGGAGAAGTTGTGCATCGAATGCTTACAGCCACACAGTATATTGCTCCTTTAATGGCAAATTTTGATCCCAGTGTGTCCAGAAACTCAACGGTCAGATACTTTGATAACGGTGTGTATTGATTATCCCACTTATGTTGAATGTACATTTTTAAACACCAAAGCATGAGATTATTGTTAAGATTTCTGTAAAATTTTGGGGTTCTTTTATAGCTTGGTGACCAGAATAGATTTGTAAAATCCTAAAACAGCAATAAATACTGTTAACTTATGATGTTGTGTATAATACATGTTCAGATAGCACTCATTCATTCATTTAACAAAAGTATAAAGAAAGAGGTATTGGGGCCAGGGAGATGGCTCAGTAGAATAAGCACTTCCCTGAGTTCAGTCCCCAGTTCTGGGAAAAAAAAAAGAGGTATTGTATATAACCCCTGAGGTTAAATACATTTATTTATTTATTTATGGTACCAGGGATTGAACTCAGGGCCCTGCGCTTGCCAGGCAAACACTTATTCTACCAACCTATCTCTCTGGCCCCCATACTTTTATTGAATCCTGTTTGGGAAAAAAAATCATTCCTTTTAAAAAATCCACAAGGCTGTAATTTTGCTAGTTTTGATCTTTAAGTGGAGGCAAGTAGTATATTATATTGTTATTAAGAATTTATGAACTCTAGTTATCCATTGGATGAACACACATTTTTAAAAATATAAGGTAGTGGGCCAGAGAGATAGTTCCGCAGCATAAGCACCTGCCTTGCAAGCACAATGTCCCAAGTTTTATCTACAGTATTAAAAAAAAATCTTGAAGGTAATTGAAAATATATTGTAGTAAGTATTTAAAATATACATAAGAAAATAAAAAACTTCTAACTTCAAAATGTCAGATAGATCCTTTTAAGATTTGTCATGTGTACAGACAACAAACAATCCTTATATGAAATAGAGAAATGGAGGTATATGAAATAGAGAAAACCTCAAATATATTATTAAATGTCATCAACATCCAAACAAGAAAATCTCAGCACTCTGGGAAGCTGAAGCATGAAGATAACAAATTTTAATCTATCCCAGGCAACTTAGATACTCAGCAAGACCCTGTTTCAGATTTTAAAAGAGGGCTGGAGGTTCAGCTCAGTGTGAAGGCCCAAGACTCAATCCTCACTACTGTCAACAGTAATAGCAATAATAATAATAATAGTAATATATGTTATTACAATAAGTAAAGGGCCGGGGAGATGGCTTAGTGCAATAAGCAGTTGCCTGGCAAGCACAAGTGCCTGAGTTCAATCCCAGGTTCCACAAAATAATAATAATAATAATAATAATATAATAATACAATAAGTAATAAATGTTATATTATATATTGTATTATTATTATATAAAATCCAAATGATAAATTCAAGGTCTTGGAGATATATATTCTTTCTATACATCTTTTTGAAAACTGTATCTTTAATAAAGATAAGAAATTATGGGTAAAATAATATATATTGAACAATTTGAATCACATAAATTGTGTGAATATAATTATTAACCATAATTATTTGCATCTGTTATTTTAAGAACTGATATATTCCATCCTTACACTTTTTACTTCAGACTCCTAGTATGGAAATCCATTTGGATCTACATGCAGGTCACCAGGACATTTGAGGCACAAGCCCAGCCAAAATTTTACCTGGAGCTTGTTCCGTGCTTGCTTATACAAAAGCCAACTTAGAAACCTATTGGAAGTAATTAAATGATCTTATGAAAGTTGATTATTTTCTAAGCCCTTTTACTTATTCAATATTAGGGACATTGTGAACACAGGATTCTGATGAACAGGTTTTTATATTATTAATATTGAAATCATAAAATATGCTTAATAAATCTCTGCCCTCATATATTCTCTTCCTAGCTAACTCAATATTTGAGTTTATTCTTATTTCAATGAATTTTTAAATCATTTTTAAAATGAATGTATGCATGTTTTCCATCTGGATCTAAATTCTTTGAAAACAAAAGCTATGACTGATGAGAAAACTATCTCTGCTTCCTGGCAAAGGTATTTAATAAGCAGTAAGTCTACAATAAATAGTCAATGAATAAATAAATAAAAAATAAATAAATATTTTAGTTTTAACTCCTAAGAATTTTTTCTTTAGGAACACTAAATAATTAAAATTTTTATAGTATTAAATGTTTTCTGTGTAATAACTGGTAGAAATACTGAGACCTACAATATGATAATGAATGATGAGCAATTGCTGTATGTATTTAATAAATGTGGCACTTCCAGTACTGTAAGACTTTTCACGAAGTTCTGTTTCAGCAATTGGCTGAAATAGTCTCAGTACTGATTGGTTAGAATAGCTGACAGAATATTTACAGATGGGAAACAGCATTCTAGCAAAGCAAAGCATCTCTAGAGAGAGAGCAGAGGTTAGAATATTGCTTTTAAGATAATATTTCTGTACAAATTCAAGCATTAGATTTTTAAAATGAGTTGATGCTTTGAAAAGTTGTAATTTACCTGAGTGGTAACAAGATTAACTTAGTCAAAAAATATTAATGCACAAAAATGGAAAAGCTGTAAAAGTAATGACTTTTACTAGAAAACTAATTTGATGGCTCCTGAAGAATAGACAATTCAATATAATTCTCATCAGTAATCAGAAAACCTTATCAAACATAGAGTCAGAAAGCCTGATCTAATTTAAATCAGAAAATTCACAGTTGTTAATGACCTTGGCACTAGTTTATTCTAGTTCTGTTTTTGTTTTGAGTATAAAGACTTGACGTCTGTTACCGATCAGGAAACAGTAGAATGGAGTAGACAATGTGGTCTAATCTGTGTGCTCAACTAACTGCAGAGAAACAGCCTAGAGGTAGACCACCCAGTTCTCCAAAAATGTAGATTTATTCCTCCAGCCCTTGGGTTTTTTAATCTTATGTTTCACTGTATCATAGTGTTCCAAGGAAAGTACCTTTCTGGTCCACTTACTTGTTTCCCATAGTATGCATTGCTTGTAAATCAATATTTTGAGTAACAAACTGATTAAAAAGCTACTAAGGAACTGATCAGAAAAAAAAAAAAACAAAACATTTATCTCTAAAAGCATAACATGAAGTTTTGGATTCCAGAAATAATTAATAAAAGATGAAACTTGAAACACTGTTTCTCTGACAACATAGAATAGAAATATTTAGCTTATATAAAAAATCTAATGAAAACATTTGTACTCGATAATCTTTCTATTGGTATTGCATAAGAGCACCGAACTCAATGAATATTGAAGGAGCTACACCGTAACAGAATATAAAAAGTCACATTTACAAGCAGTGTTGTTTTTCAAAACTTGCTACTAACACTGTACTATTAGGAGTATCTTCATCAGAATTTGCATTAAAACATTTGTCTAACTTGTGCAGAGCTCTCATTTTCAGTGTTTTCTCTCACATTTAATGAGGATCTTCATTGAGGATAAGACTTACCACTTCCCGTACTAGAGGAGAGGAGGGAGTGGGTTCATACAGCATACCTATGGCCGTCCTTACCCAGTGGGATGGCAGAAGAAGGACTTCTACCTAGGACTTCGCTGCCTTGCTCTTAGGACTTTGCTGCCTCGCTCTTGCTTCCACTGCACCACTAGGCTGTGATAGAAATTAGAGAAGGCAGAAACACCTGAAGTCTGAGAGCTGGCAACAGGCAGGCAGGCAAAATAAGTTTCATCATTACACACTCACTCTGTTATTACAAAATCATGGGCAGTTTCCTGGCTAGTTTTATCTTCCAGCCTTTTCTACTTTGAAAGAAATGGTAGTATAGACACGAACATGCCCATGGAAGAAAGAGTTGGGTTTGCTCCTTGGCCAGAATATGTGATGTTTCTTCTGGCTAAAAGTACTCAGATCAAGTTCAATAACATTTATCTAACTTTTAAATTTTTCCTCCAAGGAAATACAGTACATCTCTATATTTTAACAACCCCTAAGTATTCACAATTGGATAATCAAAATATTTAAAGTAATAGTATATTTAAAATTGCAAGTAACTTAAGAAATTTTTGTATATTACTAGCAACACAAAATGCTTGCTGAAAACATTTTGCCACACAAGAGTGATCTTTTAAAAAATCATACACTTCCTAGAGAAAAGAGGCTTTGCTCCTCTAGTTCTGTTTCATTTTTAGCACAACTTTTTGGCAACTAGATTTTTTTTTAACCAAGGAGAAAAATCCAACATTTAAAACTAAGAAAAAGTCTTAGCTGATCTGTTTTCTTTAAAAAAAAAAAAAAAAAAAAAAACAATTGGAGCATATACAATGCTATTTACATAGAAGATGAATATTCATTGGCTATTTGACTACTAGACTAGTTTTCAACTTATATTTCATGTTAATAGTTTCATAGTAAACACCAGCAGAGTGAGGCATCGGAATTTAGCACATAGCCTGCAGATTCACCCCAATGCACTTCAAGAAGGCTTCAGAAATCCTAACCCAGGGCTCTTCAAGTTACCTTGCAGCCTTCTGGAAGCTGTACAACAAAGACAGAAATGCAAACAGTGAATCAAAGAAGAAAATTCCCATTAGTGTTATAGGAACTTCTTCAGTGAGAAAGAATATAACTCTGAAAAAAAACCACATTCAGGTCTTTTATAAGTGGGCCCAGGTTTTTTGAATGTGTTCTTTTCTAGGCATTTGTCAAAAGTATTTGAAGTTCATTCAATCCACTTGGGCTGTGTTTTGAAAGTGACTCATGGAAATTTAAGTAGATAGTACACATTAACATTAATGAAATTCCTTAGGCAAGATTCCCCCACACTGGGTTGGCTGGATATTAACCTCAGGATGAGGTTAGATTTTTACCAAATATTTAGAGAGTACTCAGTCTGTTAAAAATGATCCTAAATGCTATTTCAGCGCCAGAATTCCAGCTGACCACATTAGAATTGAAATAGTAAAACTACTGCATTTGAAGGCCAGACTGATGTTCCTATGAATTGAACGCTATTTTTTTTCATTGCATTTCTTCTTTTTCCCTC
>NDGN011417113.1:0-17056 GCA_002564285.1 Tympanoctomys barrerae
CTCCTGAATCAGCTGGGTGGGTCTTGCCTCTAGCCTCTTTGCAGGAAGTTCTGCTGAAGGGTTGTCTGCTGGGCCTGCAGCCTGGGTCAAATGAGGATCCCGCGGCCCCAGGTTGTCTCACTCACTCCCTGGGCCTGCGCTCTGGTCTATTCAAGATCCCGCAGTCCCCCGGTCATCTCACTCATTCCCCAGGCCTGCACTCTGGGTCTATTCAGGATCCCGCAGGCCCCGGGTAGTCTCACTCACTTGCCAGGCCTGCGCTCTAGTCTATTCAGGATCCTGCGGCCCCGGTCGTCTTACTCACTCACCGGGCCTGCGCTCTGGGTCACAATGACTACTTTTACAACATGTTAAAAAAAATCAATTTTAAAGAAAAAATATCCTGTCTCTGAATCTCCTTAAATTTAGGATTATTGTTTGGTAGGCAATGGACAATTTTATGTCCCTAGCTGTGAATCTACGTTCCTTCTTATGGCAAGAGTACTACTCAGTGGTGGAGAGTTCTTCCCAAGCCTATAAACAACATATTTTTCTTTGGCTTCTGGATTTGCTAAGTTCTTACATTGTTTTATCTTCTCTTTGGCCACCTTTTATTGGGAGTTAAGCAAAACAAGAGCTTAGTCTGCTCCACCAACTCACTACATCTCAGGTCCACAGTTTTTAACAAAGGATTAAGGGGAGTACAGACATTCATATGTTGCACCACTTACTTGGAAATTTCTATATTGTAAAATTGTTCTACTGTTAAATGTATACAGTTTCTCTTCTTTCACCATTTCAAGGTGTTCAGTAAAGGATTTTTAGCTCCATGAGTCTAACTTCATTCAATCCATGCCACAGACACATAATGTCTAAGGTAATGAAGCAGCAGAATAACAGACTCAGTGATCCAGATACCAGGTTGTGGTCTTTGTTAGAATTGCTCACTTTCACAGAAATGAAGTTTTTGCCTCGATATTTACTTATATTTCAAGTGGCAATGGAAAAGTAATGCATTTTGAGGTGGGGTAACTAAAAAGAAATAAGCAACCTTTCAATTCCCCAAAACCCAAGCTTGTAGGCTACCTTATTGTTATGTTTTATATCTAACTGTGCCAATAAATCCCAGTACAATCATAGAGGAAGCTTGGGGAGCTACCTGGATCACAGGGACACTGCTGATTTAACAGTCAGATGTGCTGCTAGGAGGTAGGGCCTGGTTGGAAGAGATGGGATGGTAGAGGCGGCCTGGGAGAGTCCATCTCCCTCCACTGCTGTCCACTGCTCTCTACTCTACTGTCCTGACATGAGCAGCTTGCCCATACTTCGCCCCCTTGCCAGGCTGTCCCATCTTGGAGGCAGCAGAATGAAATCTCTATGAATTCTTTCCTTCTTTAAGTTGTAAGTCTTATGTCTCAGTAACAAGAAAGTCACCAAGACACTTATCTCTCTCTGAACACAACAATGACAGCACCATTCTCATTTAGAAAAACAAATTATACCTAATCATTGGCTATGAGAAGCAGAGATCATCCTTTCCAAAGGATGGGGCTTTGTTAAAAAAAAAAACCTGATATTCTGGAAATCCAATGAAAGATACTTATGAGGGCAATTTTCCTTCAGGAGATTAAAAAGAATCTTCTAGTTCATTGGCAAGGTCACTCCACTAGACAAAGCCTAGGACAGAGTTAAGAACAGACTGATGAGCCTATCAAAAGACACAGACCCCTTGAGGAGTAGTGAGATGCAACTCAGTGTAATCAGAGGGACTGAAGAAAAGTCACTCACTTCAATAGAGCTTTACACAGGTGTGTTATACATATTCTTTAAATTACCCTTTTTCTGATTACTTAGACATCTGTGAGGAGCTAGGCTGGTCTTGCATGCCTGTAATCCCAGCATGAGGGAGGCTGAGTAAGTAAGTCTTGAGTTGAATCTCACCTGACCAACTAGACAAGAATTTGAAATAAGAAATAAAATAGAACAGCTGAAGTTGTAGCTTAATGGTAGAATCCCTCTGGATTCGAGCCCTAGTACCACAAAACTAAATAAGAAATAAAAATGAAATAAGACTGTATAGCTTACCCATGATATTTTTAAATTTTTTAATATTTATTTTGTTGTTGTTGTTGTTGTTGTTGTTGTTGTTGTTGTTGATACAGGGTCTCACTATTCAGCTCAGACTCAGAACCTTGCACTTGCCAGGCAGGCGCTTAGACCGCCGAGCTCTCTCTCCAGCCCCTATGATTTTTTCTTTTTGATCAAGAAGTCTGAGGTGAAGCCTGAAAGCTGGCATTACTAACAAGGGCCTCAGTGATGCTTTGCATTCACCCACCTGCTCGGGGGAGCTCAGCGCAGGTGGTCAGTCTCCTTCACTCTTCCAATCACATAAGCCCTGTGATTTTTGGAAAAAGCAAGTATCCTCAAGAGGAGCTAGAAGACAAATTTTTTCTATCTTTACCTTTTCATCTTAGCACAGTTTAAAGGGCCATTTTTTTCTTACTAAATAAGTTATACATAGACAATATGCAGGGAGTTTTACAACCCCAAGTGCCTGAGACAGCACGACAATAACAGCTTTAATGGAATAGACCCAAGCCAATTACATCCTATCTATGATTCTGGTGCTCATGTTGTATGGATGAAGGAAATCAAAACTGCTAAGATAACAACTGATGGCAGAAAAGAAGGCTGCGAATAACCAAAAACTATGACGCTGAAGGAAAGGATTCTGGATTCAATGATGACAAAATCCTCCAGTGACATCCTTTTGAGAAAAATAAATGTTTGATAAATGAAGAGACTTGGGAGCCACTATACCTACAATCCATCATAAATCATAGTTAAATAATGTTCTAATTGTTCATGAAACCTGCTGTAGTTCTCAATCGCAGAAGTTCTGAAGCCCCAAACTGGTATATTATTTACTCATAAAAAATGAATTTTACTTGCCACACTAAATTTTTTTCAAGACCGAGGGCTCTGCCAATAGACTGGCTTGATGAAAGGATGTCCAGAAGGCCTCCAGTGTGCTTTAATCAGGTAACAGCCCTTAAACTATTCATTGATGTCTGTTCTGTGGTGAATCAGAAGCCCACTCCTTCAAGGCATTTTCATCTTCCAGGGACAGGGTAGAACAGGAATACCTCACTAATTCTCATACAGGATAAACAGCACTCTAAAAACAGCTGTCAACCAGGCTGTAGGCATTCAGCATTGTGAATAAAGAACTGTGCCAAGGAATTAGAGTTCAGGAAAGATGTAATAATTAGCTGTGCCTTTCATAAGGGGTGATTAAGAAATTTCTTGGCAGATATGGAGCAAGACTGCTCTTTTAATACTGGGTCAGAGGGAAAGAGATGTTGCAACCCTTGTACAAAGCTACAGTGAATATATTTCCCAGTCATGAATAGAGTCAAAAGATTTGTTATAAAAAATGAACTTGTATAATTGGAAATTTACTATTAAAAGAGACACTTAATGTGCCATCAAATGTAAGATTATGCAAAAACTATTGTGGCTGTTTCACCCTCAGGTTGTCTGGCTCTATGCACTTCCAGTGTCACACAGCAGGAGGAGGAGCCATTCATCAGGAGCCTTGCTTCTGCACCAAAGGTTGGAGAAAGCAGACACATGTTGGTTCGTTCTTTCCCTCTTCACAGCTACTCGTGCCCCAAAGGTGCCACATCCAGCCTGCAGCTGAATACTCATTATCTTTATAACAAAAACAAAAGTCACAGTCTTGGAGTTAAATTCTGAAGGGAAGAGCCTCTTTTCAGTTCTAGAGGAAAATGCCAAGCAGCACATCTCATCTTGTGTATGGCCAGAAGCCTGCCTTCTTTGTGAGCACTAGGCACCAGGAGCTGCTTTCCTGTGAGGGATTTATTACTTTACACAGCTACTGGGCCCCGCTATTTCTTTTAAGCTACATGAGCTGCCCTTATGTTCCAAAAATATTCAACATAAAAAGGAAGAGTTTCCTTACACATGTTTTGGCAAGATATTAAAGTATCACTCACCCTCTACTTTCTGTTTGTGCCTACCTCAGGAAGCTTTAAGGCGGAAACCACAGCTGTGGTAAGAGACCCACAGAAGAGAGGTGAGTGAATAAAGAAGCTGCCCTAGGAATTATTACAAGGAAACTACTGCAGTGTGGAAGGGAACAGATCCAGAAAAGCAGGAAGAGAGGCCAGAAGCATACCAGGGTCCAGAATCAGGAAAAGAATATAGTATGTCCCTCCCATGCTAGCCTAGAAGATTCCACCCAACTTCAGATACCAATTCGAGCCATTGTGCTCACTAAATAAAAGTCAAATATACCTTCAGTATTGTGCATACTTATTTTTTCCTCTTTAAGATTCTTGCCAGAATTCAGCTAATTTTTGTGAGTCATTCATCTATAAAGGAAATTGGTATACTTTCAAATCATTTTATGGGGAGAAAAGTAGTCTTACATAGGTCTACATTTGGAAAATAGCTCCCTTCTATTAACTCTGCTGAAGGAACTAAACTATGTTTTAAAAGGTACTTTTATCAGCTCTACAGTATACATATTCTAACCCCACTTTCCATTTTAGAAAACTAATGCTCAGCTGTGTTGCCTGGGAACAGAACAGTTCCATGCAAGTACTAAGTTACAGCGTTTTTAAATAGATGGGATTTCTGTTATTGCTTTGCAGAATTTACTTCCTCTTTCTCTGCAGCCCTGTAACTTTAGTGGATACATCTACAATGATGTTACTGGGGACGGGAGGAGTGCTAGCATTGAACCCATGCCCTTTGCCCTGAACTACACAATCATTTTTTTTTTTTTTTAATTTTGAGACAGAGCCTTACTGAGTCACTAGGTTGTTCAAGCTGGACTGTAACTTATAGTCTTCCAGATGCCTCAGCTTCCCAGAGTGCTGGTCTGCTAGTTTCAATCAAATTTTTGTACTTTATCACAGATTTTATGGAAGAGAAATTCTTTGATCCAATTCCATTATTTAATAAAAAAAAAAAAACAGTATTTGTACTTACTGCAGGATGGTTCTTTTTGAATCTGTCAAGTTTGGTGATTTTTATAAATCAATGTTGACTATTCTAACACAATTCTAAAATTAATCAGAAATAATCAAGTAAAAATACTAAAGACTAAAACAAGAAAAAAATCTTTTTTTTTTTTTTTTGGTGGAACCAGGGATTGAACTCAGGCCCTTATGTTTGCCAGGGAAGCACTTATTCTACTGAGCCATTTCCCCGGCCCTAAGAAAAAAATCTTACAATATCTAGCAGCGCATTGCAAAACTGATGACAGTAAGAAAAATTAAATAAAGATCAAAGAGAGTATTACTAGTCATGCTAGCAGCAGTAATTAAGGTGCATTTTGGTTGTTTTTGTTTGTTTTTTGTTTTCGCAGAACTGAGGATTGAACTCAGGCCCTTCCACTTGCCAGGCAAGTACTTATTCTACTGAGCTATCTCCCCAACCCCTCGCAATATTAAGTTTGGAATGGAGATTATTTTATGCGGTAGTAAGAAAGAGAAGTTTCAATAAATAGTAATAAATAATGACTGGCAATCTAAACAAAAATCTAGATTCTCATATCATAGATGACAATCAAATTCTAACTGAATGTAAAAATAAATTGAACTTTTAAATATAAAAAGGACCTGGTCATTCATAAGCTCAACTGACAATGAGAAATGTAGCGAATTGGCTCTACATGGTCAATATTGGGTCACATGGGGAAAACGGAAAAAAATGAAGTTATTTCTAAATGTAAAATTGACAGTGCACAGAAATACAGCTCTCAGTCTGGGAGGTAGCTCAGCGGTCTAAGCACCTGCCTGGCAAGCACAAGGACCCAGGTCTGATCCCCAGTACCACATGCCATGCTGGCCCTACAACCCCAGGTGTGCTGTGCTAGCCACCAAAACCTGGTGTGGCGGTACATGCCTGCAATCCCAGTATCAGGGACACTGACACAGGATCACTACAAGTGTGAGCTTACTCTGTGAAACCCAGTATGAAAGACAGAAAGACAGATAGACAGAAGAAAGGAAAGAAAGAGAGAGAGAGAGACAGAGAGAGAGAGAGAGAGAGAGAGAGACAGAGAGAGAGAGAGATAAAGCTCCCATCTGCAGAAAATGCTTAGGGACTTTAACAAGGAGATATAAAATCATAAGTCATAAAAACACAAAGTACAGTTAATATCATAAAATCAAAACCTGAATAAAGAATTAAAAATAGAAAATGCACACAGAAAAACCCTCAGCCCATTAATATTTAGAACTTATAAACAACAGTTGAGATTTTGGTCTATTAAATGCAGTTAATAGACATTTAACCAACTATGTAAAACAAATAAAATGTATCTTGTGGAGGGCACTGTTGGTTCAAGCCTTCTGGACCTTTCTGCTAAAAGAAAATTGTCACTAGATTAAATGTCCATTGATAGAGAACTATAGACATGACATTAATTTAGTGGGCAATAATATCTTGTAAAAATATAAGATCTGTAGATATTAACATTGGGTAGGTATAAAAGGTGGAGAACTGTGTATATGTTATGGTCTCTTTTACATAATAACAAAGTGTAACAAAACAATTTTCTTTAGCTTACATATCGATAAAGAAACTGAAAGGATTTAAAAACAATAACATTAAAAACGTTTTAAAATTTGGAAGAAAACTGTCAACATATATAAATTTTGTTAAAATTTACTACTAATTACACAAATGCAAGCCAAAATGCCCACTTAGAGAAAAATACCCGTATAGGGGAACACTCAAACATTATGGATAACAATACTTTGGACATACTGACTTTAATATATTACCAAACACTGTCCAAAGCAAGATAAAGTTTTGTGCACAGATTCTATAAGCTTATATTCTATAAAGCAATAGAGAACAAGAAGGTATGTATCCATGAGCAAATAACAGGTATAGTGAACAGTTCCTAGAAAAATATGTAACCATTTAAAAAGTAGTGAGTAGAAAAGCATGACAAAATTATTTATGATGGCATCGCACTGCAAGCCAAAACTTCAGAACGTATAATTTGCATACTCTACTACTGTGGTATCTTAGTAGATACAAATACAGTTTTAAAATAATTTTAAAAATTGAAACTATGAACCAAAGTTATACTTCAGGAGTCTACTAATTGAATAGCGTGAGAGAAAAAGTCTCAAGTGCTTTATGGTTTGGAAAAGAAATCCAAGCACCCTCCTACGACATTCTCTTTTTACTACAGTTACAGAAAAACTTCATCATTTCCTTGTTATTCAAAGACAGAAGCTGGGAAGAGGAACTAGTAATGAAAAAGCAGACACCGGTCAAACTTTATACCAAAAGCGCAGCCCAAAGCACACCCACTCACCCAGCCCGCTTAACCGCGCCCTCCCCGCTGGAGAACCGCGCCGCAGCCGCCTGCCAGAGCAGCGCGGCCCACACCCCTTCCCCCCCCCCCGCGCGCGCGCGCGCGAGAGAGAGAGAGAGAGAGAGAGCGAGGCTCCGCACCCGCGCAGGCGCAGTGGCCGCACGGCCGCTCCTAGCCCGGGGCATCCTGGGAGGCGTCCTTTCCGGAAGAAGTTGCTCGGCGTCCGGCACTAGTCTGGTGTTCCAGACCCAGGGCCAGGCCTCGGCCCAGGCCGGTGTTCCAGAACCTCCCTAGAAGATAGGCCGGTGGCCGCGGCGACACTGTGGTAACAGCGGAGGGCGCAGCAGGCCGCGCGCCGAGGTGTCCGCCTCACCGCGGAGCGAGCCACGGAGCTGCAGGACGTGGCGGCGCCTCCTCCTTGGCCCGGAGCGGAACTGCTTGCGGGGCGGCCGCGGAGGCCGGACGAGGTGAACCGGGTCATTTAACTGCCTCGGGTGATGAGTCAACAGCCTAATAAGCTGATTTGAGGCCCACAGCCCGTTGTGGTCGTGCTGCCGAACAGTTTTCAGTGGATGACTGGTGTGGCTCGCGGGGTGCCGCGGTGACTGCTTGCCCTTGATAAGAAAAGCGAGCTCCCGCGCTCTTCGGACAACCCTGTTTCCTGTGAAACCTTCAGGTTACAGCTTCTTTCTCTTGCGTGTATCTCAAGAGGAAGGCTTTCACATGAAAGTGTCTCTTGGTAACGGCGATATGGGCGTCTCTGCCCACCTGCAGGCTTGCAAGGCAGGAACCACACGATTTTTTACCAGCAATACTCACAGTTCGGTGGTATTGCAAGGCTTTGATCAGCTCAGAATAGAAGGGTTGCTTTGCGATGTGACCCTCGTACCGGGTGATGGAGATGAAATCTTCCCTGTTCACCGAGCTATGATGGCGTCTGCCAGTGATTATTTCAAAGCTATGTTCACAGGAGGAATGAAAGAACAAGATTTAATGTGCATTAAGCTTCATGGGGTAAACAAAGTTGGTCTGAAGAAAATAATTGATTTTATATATACTGCAAAACTTTCTCTTAATATGGACAATCTTCAGGACACACTAGAAGCTGCCAGCTTTTTACAGATTTTGCCTGTTTTGGATTTCTGCAAAGTATTTCTTATATCTGGAGTCTCCTTGGATAACTGTGTTGAGGTTGGACGAATTGCTAACACCTATAATCTCATAGAAGTAGATAAATATGTTAATAATTTCATCCTGAAGAACTTTCCTGCTTTATTGAGTACTGGGGAATTTCTAAAGCTTCCTTTTGAACGGCTTGCCTTTGTGCTTTCCAGTAATAGTCTTAAGCACTGTACTGAACTTGAACTCTTCAAGGCTGCCTGCCGTTGGCTGAGATTAGAAGACCCTCGGATGGATTATGCTGCAAAATTAATGAAGAATATTCGATTTCCATTGATGACACCACAAGACCTCATCAATTACGTGCAGACTGTCGATTTCATGAGAACAGACAATACCTGTGTGAATTTGCTTTTGGAAGCTAGCAATTACCAAATGATGCCTTACATGCAGCCAGTGATGCAGTCAGACAGAACTGCCATTCGATCTGATTCTACTCACTTGGTTACATTAGGAGGAGTTTTGAGGCAGCAGCTGGTTGTCAGCAAAGAATTACGGATGTATGATGAAAGAGCTCAAGAGTGGAGAGCCTTAGCCCCTATGGATGCTCCTCGTTACCAGCATGGCATTGCTGTCATCGGGAACTTCCTTTATGTCGTTGGTGGTCAGAGTAATTATGATACAAAAGGAAAAACTGCTGTTGACACAGTATTCAGATTTGATCCTCGGTATAATAAATGGATGCAGGTAGCATCATTAAATGAAAAGCGCACATTCTTCCACTTGAGTGCCCTCAAAGGACATTTATACGCAGTTGGTGGGCGCAGTGCAGCTGGTGAACTGGCCACAGTAGAATGTTACAACCCAAGAATGAATGAATGGAGCTATGTTGCAAAAATGAGTGAACCCCACTATGGCCATGCTGGAACAGTGTATGGAGGCTTAATGTATATTTCAGGAGGAATTACCCATGACACTTTCCAAAACGAGCTTATGTGTTTTGATCCGGATACAGACAAATGGACACAGAAAGCCCCGATGACTACAGTCAGAGGTCTGCATTGTATGTGTACAGTTGGAGATAAGCTCTATGTCATTGGTGGCAACCATTTCAGAGGAACAAGTGATTATGATGATGTTCTAAGCTGTGAATACTATTCACCAACCCTTGACCAATGGACACCAATTGCTGCTATGCTGAGAGGTCAGAGTGATGTTGGAGTTGCTGTCTTTGAAAACAAAATCTATGTTGTTGGTGGATATTCATGGAATAACCGTTGTATGGTAGAAATTGTCCAGAAGTATGACCCAGAAAAAGATGAGTGGCACAAAGTTTTTGATCTTCCGGAGTCACTTGGTGGCATTCGAGCTTGTACCCTCACTGTTTTTCCACCTGAAGAAAACCCTGGATCACCTTCTAGAGAATCGCCTCTTTCAGCACCTTCAGATCATTCTTAGGTTTGTAGTGTCTTGGATAATTTCATGCTTCCCTTCAATTGTATCTTACAGTGATTGGTACAGTTACTACACAAAAAGAACATGTTATTTGTCTTGTTTGGCTTAGTATGTTTATGTGTAACAAGTGCATTCTGAAAATGTATTCAACATATTCAGCTATGTTAATGAAAAAAATGTAGAAAAATGTTTAAGTTAGATATCTTTTTGTAGTGCTACATAGCAAAATTGTAGGTGACAATTGTAAGTGTATAGTTATATCTGTGCTTCAAAGTTGAAAAATTTTATCTGACTAAAAAGCATTGAAGGAGGCCATCTGTTCTAGTCTGAAAAAATAAAAGGTTGTCAAGTATTATTAGCCACTTCCCTCCTTGCATAAAATGTTTCATGTATCTGTCAACTCTTGTGATTGTGGTTACACTTAGAATAACCCAAAGTCAGGATTTGCAAACCAGAGAGAGAAAAGGAGACATATGTATACGCAGTACAAATGCATACACATATACTTGTAAATATATAAAATTTTAAAATTGATTAACATAACTATAGTAAAATTTTCAGTTTTTTTCTTCCATAGAACAGCTACATCTAATTCAGTATCAAAAAATAAATGTCCATACAGTTATATAGAATTTAGATAGCTAGGGGCTACAGTACTTTAAATGAACAGCCAGATTTGTCATTTGACAAAATTGTTTAGTCAGATAAAGCTTAACATTACTTTTTCCTGCTTGTAACATTACCTTTTTCTGCTTATTTTCTGTAGGACTTTTTCTACAGGTTATTTAGCAAAGTGCAAATTTCAGAAAATTATTTTTGCTCAGCGACTTTAATTTTGCTTTTTTTGACCTTTTTGTACAGCAACATTTATGATATGAAAAAGGCAAAAAATATATATATATATATATATATATGCTGAGCAAAGCTATAGGATTTTAAGTTCAGTCTCCCAACTTAAACATCCTGACATGATTATTTTGTACTTGGGGTTGATTGCCCTGGTGCTGCTGCAGCCCACATACATTCTGAGCTGTGTTATCTGCCTCAAGGTTATAAACTGAGCAAGCAAGAGATATAGTCTCTTCTGTATCAAATCAGAAAAATGTCCTTTCTGCCATGTCTCAAGGTCAGGACCAACTTCAGACTCCCTCAGAAGCCTGCTACAGAAAGCTTATAACAATCTTGTCTTGCATGCAGTACTAAAGTAGATCTTCAGCTTTGTCAATACGAAGGGCACATGTACTGGTTGAGAATTACATAGGGGAAATTTTATGATGACCCTACTACCAAATGAAAATTGTAGGCGACCTCCTTAACAACAGTTCTGATGAGGTGCTTTCATGGAGTACTTTCCTGAAGAGAAAAATGTACTTACATCCTTGTATCTGGGAGATTGTCAGAGTGTAAATCAAGAACTCTCGCTATCCGCAATCCCATAATAAAACTCAGGAACCAAGGGAAAAGGAACTGGCTTCTAGGGATCTGAACCTTACTGCCCATACAAGTGTTGATTCATTTTAATGCTTTTTATGGTTTCTGCATTGGCAGATATTTTCATACTTTCTATTTTTTTTAGTGGTTCAGTTTTTTTATTACTAAAAACAATACATTTAGAAAATAGAAAAACTAGAAATTGCTATTAACATTGTGTATTGGGGCTATGGAGATGGCTCAGTAGAATAAGCACTTGCATGGCAAGCGCAAGGGCCTGAGTTTAATCCCTGGTTCCACAAAAATAAATAAATAAATAACTTTGTGTTGGATAAGCAAGAAATGGCATTTCAATCATTCTTTAATTATTAATGAGACTGAATATGTATTTAGGGTAGTCGTGTTTCCTTCTTGGTCAAGTGTTCATATCCTTTACCCTTGTGATACCTACTGGAGTTATATTGTTTTTCATATCAAGTTATAGGACCTGTTTATATAATAAATATTATTTAACTGACGCTTGCTTTGATTTTTTTTTTTTTTCCTCAATCCCTTATGGTTTTGTAGATGCAAGACCATTCATATAAGTTTGAAATCAGGCTTATGCATCTTTTTGTATTCTAATTTTAAAAATAACTTCATTTTAAGGGGCTGTAAAGTTAACTAGAAAGATTTATTTTTGTATGTCAAGAATAACAGATAAAATCAGATAATAAAAATATGACAAATCCAACTTATAAAGATGGAAACTAAATTTTTTTTTTTTTTGAGACAGGGTTTTGCTATGCAGTTCAAGTTGTCCTTGAGCTCATTTTGTAGCCCAGACTATTCATAAACTCACTGCAGTCCTGCCTCAGCCTCCCAAGTGCTAGGATTTTAGGCTCATGCCACTATGCCCAGCTTTGTTCAGTTTTTAAATCTGTAGATATTAGAAAATATCTAAAGTGCTTTTCCCTAATTACCAATGTGTATGCAGTAAAAAAAAAAAAAATTTTAGTTTTACATAGCTAATGCAGATGTGTTCCCCCACACAGTAGCTAACAGTATGCTTTGTACTTTGCCTTCAAAACATAGGTATTTGATCATGTTTGTATGTTTTTGCTTTGCATTTAAAATACTGTTCATTCTCATAAAAACAAAATGTTTCTACAGAACATTTTTAAACTTAAAAACACCATAAAGGAAGGATGAAAACTAGTGTCCCATCAATAGCTCAACCAATTGTTAACTGCTGAAAGACCTGGGATAAACATGCTTCATGTTCCTGTGTGGTTTCTTCAGATCCTTTATATCATATATGTATCAGGGATACCACGAGAGGATGTTACTAACATTGCTTGAGAGAGAAACATTCAGTAGTTAGTAGGTACTACTGAGAAAGCTAACATCCTTTTATCATTTATTTTTATTTTAATTTCATTTTGCTCTGCAGTAGGGTTGAAAGTGTTATGTCTATATAATATTGCGTTGAATGAATGTGCCATAACATATCACTATATTTCAGGATACCACATTTTTACCATTCTAAATCAGGATCTAAATATTTATCTTTTCCCAAGTGTACCACCATATGGTACATTGTGAGTAAATCTGAATAGTTATACCTTTTTAGGCTCTTGAAACTGTTTCTAGGGAGGAGTTGGGGATATGGCTCAGTAGAATAAGCACTTCTCTGGCAAGTACAAGGGTCTGAGTTCAATTTCCCTTCCCCCCCCCCCCACCTTCTGCAAGGGTCTGAGTTCAATCCCTGGTTCTGCCAAAAAAAGAAACTATTTCTAGGAATGTGGGACATGCATTTCCAGCAGAGCGTCATTCAGTGATTACCTCAGAGGGAATCTGCAGTTCTATTTTTAATTTTAAAAATGACTGGTAACGTTTTTATTGAGTATATGTATTTCTTGCATACACATAATTTGTTTCTAACTTGCTTTAGCCATTGTTTCCTTTAAATAATTTCCATCTTATTCACAGCATGATTAATCAGATATGTCCATTTTTTTTTTTTTTTTTAAGTTTTGACCTTTTGGTGATTACTTTGCCATTTTTTTTCATTTTGTTGGTGTGTCCCATTATTTGATATATGTTTAAATCATTGAGTATGGGTTACAGTAAAAGACTTACAAGTTAAGGATAACTTCACATACTGCAGAAGTTCTGTTCCGGAGTTGTGAAGCTGAAGTTGTGTTCACTAATTACAATTTAGTTCACTAAATACTGGAGAACACAGTTCCACTGTTTCTTAGCCCCTACTTTGTACAATTTAATGGTATCTGCCATCTGGTGGTTGAAATTGAAAATGCTTGTTCAGTTAGACTCCAGGAAAATGTTACTTCATTTAAACAAAGCAACAATAACAAAAATCAAAAATTTTTTGTAAGACATGTGAAAATGAGGTTATTGATCATTATCAATTATACACAGTTCACCAAAAATGTATTACACACTTAAGGAAAAGAAAAATTGTAAATTTTTATTATTAAATTTATTGACACTATGAGATTAATACAGGTTACCTTCAGCCTCTACAATTTCAAGAGATACCCAGAGTGGTGGCCATGAGCTTCCAGACAGTTATTAATATGGCAGACCTCTGCTTGAGCAACTCTGGTCATTGAGATCACAGCACATTGCTTTTTAATTTCTTCTGTAAGAACCAGCAGTGTAGTGGGTTCTCCTCTGGGGTCTCCCATATGAGGATAACACCATGTGTTGAAAAAACACTTTTTTCTAAGGTGTGTATCCATTTTTTTTTTTTTTTGCAGACTCTGCAAATATAAAAACCTATGGTAACTTGGTGTATACTAAGTCAAATAATCAGAGCAACATGCCTGTAATCTCAGCACTCTAGGAGGATTGAAAGTTTAAGGCCTGTCTAGGCAGTTTAGTGAGACCCTGACTCAAAATTCAAAAAGCAAAATAAGCTCTGGGGTGTAGCTAAGTGCAAAGGCCCTGGATTTAATCCCGTTATCTCTACACAAACACACACACACATACACACACACACACATACACACACACGGTAGAATCCATTTAACTTGCTTTGACTTATTCATATAACTTGAATAAAAAACTGCAGCATTTCATGCAAATTATAAGCATTAAGAGCTACTGTTGCTGCTTTTTTGTGTGCATGTTCCCTGTGCTGTTATTCTTACTTTTTTTTTTTCGCGGAACCAGGGGTTGAACTCAGGCCCTTGGCTTGCCAGGGAAGCGTTTATTCTAGTGAACCATCTCCCTGGTCCCTATTTTTACTTTTTAGCAGAAAATGTTATTACAAAAATAGTTTTAAATCTATGAATCACAGAAAGGATATGGTATGCAGTATATCTAAATATAAATAAGACAACCTCAAAGTATTCTAAAAGCTTTTTATGTTGATTTGCCAGTCTGGCTATATCAAGTCACTCATGCTATATAGCCTTGTAACTTTTACCCATCCCAAGAGACTATGTATACAGAATACACATGGGTAATATGGACCAACTGATCCTGAGGGGCTTTTTTAGTACTATACATAAACTCTTAAGTATTTCTTCAGTACATCAACAGTACGAGTGGCACTTCCCATTTCCTTCTCAAAATAGTGTCTCAGAGCAAAATAATCTCACAGATCGCATATTCTTCCTCAGGATAGATGAAACTGAAAACTGGTTATCTCTTAATAATGCCTCCTAAAAAGATCCAGAGTGGACTCTTTCCCCTATTTTCTATCTAAAATGAAGGAATAAGATTAGTTTTCATGCCATCTGAACAAGATGAGTATAAAGGTGATGACAGTAGCTATGTGACCTTCCCATGGTTCACTTTATTCATCCCCTTCTTCATCTAATTCTAAGTCCACAAAGTATTTCTGGTTCTTTACTATCTCCTAGAAAGCTGTAATATAATGGAGACTTAAAACCTCTAATAACAGATTTTTCATTCTTTGCCTCATTTTGCCCGGTTGGCAGAGTACATGTTTACATAGGTAGGGGACGGGTTTGATTTCTGTTGATTTAAACTTTATCTTAGTTGGGGAATACACATTATCACTCAGAAGTCAAAACATTGAGCCAGGAATTAGTAATCTGTGAACACTTAACTTTAAATCATGTTAAATCATGAACCAGAACATACCCAACATGAACCCCTAATATAAGTTGATAGAATATTTGTTTATATTAGGCAGTGTTTACTTCCATTTTTTGTCGATTTCTTTAGATCAGAAAGTTACACGCAGATTTTACCAAACCTTTCATATATCGTATACTGTTCACTTAAGCTCAAACATTAGGGAGTGTTTTCTGCCTTTAAGGTTGGGTCTCCAGCACTTTATCCAGCAATGGGAGTAGATTATGAATTCTGTTAAAATGTCCATTTTGTTCACCACATAGGCAGTGATGTCTCTACTCATTTATGCTTACAGCTTGTCTGGTAATTAGTTGAGCATATGCAGCAAATTGATACCTATCATTTGAGAATGTTTCCATGTGTAGCTCAATATCAAGGAAATGCCTTTCAACTTAGCCTCCAGGCTCAATGTATAAAAGTGGATATTGGATGCCCTGTTGGGAACTTCTACTGATCAAATCCCCCATATGAGATTCTGCCTATGTGAAGTTGTATTTGTGCAGAAAAGATAGAGAAATTCTATCAGGATCTAGGGAGCAATCAAAATTATAGTTTTGAAGGCAACCTAAGACTGCTGGAGCATTTACCATGCAGAGGAGAGGGGACTTCAGGAGAATAACAAATTGGAAGTATTTGACACAGCTACTAGCCAATTCTGAACTACAAATAAGTTACTAACTGGATATTTTATTGAAAAACTTAAAATATTTGATCATTCTATGGGTGTATAATCTCTATTCCCTAGGGCATTAATTATTTCAATGATGTTGCTAGACCAAAAGCATTCTGTTTGAAGGAATGTCAGTTTTAAAATCTTTAATCATCGAAAACTGTCATATATGACTGGATACAGTGGTATTCGGTACAAGAAAAACTGCACAACCCACCTACTCCTATACTACATTCATACAGAGAAATAATGCTTAAATTCCCTCCTCTAGCCTTTACTGTCTTGCAATCCCATCACTGGCTTTCAATATCAAAGAAAGAAATCATCTCAACAGTACTAAAACAGTTTCATTCATTCCCTAAGAATGACTTAACATTTTAGACTTATACCACAGCCCCAACAGTTCTACTCTCCTCCACAAATTGAGTGGTTAAGTTGTAAAAACTGATTTTATGAATTTTCTACCTAGAACTGAAGGTTATTCATAGACTAAAAGAAAATTAGATAACCATTCCCCTGATTCTCCTCTTGCCTGAACTAGCTGAGCTACATGCATGAAACAACAAAGCAGCAGCCCTCCTCTCCAACCTGGATGCAGAGCTTCACTACTGAGAACATGATATGAGGAGAGAGATGCTTCTAGTGTTTTCTGAAACAGGACATGCTAAAGACATGGAGCTACCAACTGTTCAAGCATTTCAAACTGAAAGAGAAAAGACTAAAGTGGACTTAAACTGAGAGCTGAGTTCTCCCACTGAGAAATGGCCACATCGGCAAGCCCAACACAAATGACAGACCACATCAACCTGCAGAACACTGGAAGGGTGGAAGACTATTCTTTTTCTTTTTTCTTTTTTTTTTTTTTCAATGTGTCAAAACCAAGAAACTTATATTCATATAATTAGAATTCTCAAAGTAGAAAGGAG
>NDGN011417135.1:0-36593 GCA_002564285.1 Tympanoctomys barrerae
TTCCTTCATTTTGAGTGTCGGGTATTTGTCCCAGCAACGAGAGAAGAGTAACTAAGACAAGTGAGCATCACACAACTTTCCTATGAGTCACAGAATTCAATTCAACCCAAGCAGGGTGAGAATATCTGTAGTTCTTTCATTCATGTGGCAAAAGCATTCAGACTACTTCTCCAACAGTCAGCTTACAAGCTCAGGGTCATCTGAAGAAATGACACAGGATATTTTCAAATTTCTTTTTTTTCCCCCCGTAATTTTATTGACAGACAAATAGCAACGAGACAGTTTCAAATCAAATTGGTAGGACAGTTTCAATAATTAACCCACTGCATACGATGTTTTCAAATTTCAGGTCAAGGAAGATGAGGAAACAAGCTTATATGAAACTTCACATGCAGGGATCCCAAGCAGTTTTATTAGATAGAATTCCTAAGTGCATTCACTATTTTAAGGGGGAAAAATCCCGTTAAAGTAATGCAACACCTTACTCAAGGTCACAGATAACTTACACAGTCTTCAATACAAGCCTGTGGAATTCCTCATGTACTTCTAAAGGGCACTTTAGAGGCTCAACTTAGCTCAAATTCTAGCAAGGTCTGAACATATTTAAGAAACGTCACATGTTTTTCCAATTCAAATGCTGTCTTCAGTTTATTTAAAACTTGGTGAGGGTGTTTTGGTTTTGGACATCCAATCAAAAGATGGCGCGCACACATACCATGTGATTAATATATGTAAATGTGAATGGAACAGAAAAATCGGCATGCTCCTGGTTGTCTCCTTCATTCCCCAACACAGTAGCCTACAAGAATTCAGACGCACTCTCACTCACCCTTGGTCACTTCTACGTCTTTCCTGTTGCCAGCTAAAGTGCTGTAGATCTTTCTGATGAGTTCCATGTTGTTAAGAAGCGAATTAAATCCATTAAAATAGGAGAAACTAACTTGATGGGATGTGGTACCTCCAGCAGCCTCGGTAAATTGAATATAAGAGGGAAGAAAAAAAAAAAGGATTTATAGGTAAGGAAGAGTCAGAAGTACATATTATATCTAATGCTAGTTTGGAAATTAAAATGTATGCATAAGAAGACATGACCGTTAAGAATTTTTCTTTCATATTAAAATAGACCTATAAATATTTTCTAAAAGTAACTGAAACTAATCATGACCAGAACTTGTACTTCCCACATACAACTTTCAGAAAACTAAATAAATACATGTGTACGACTTTAATAAGATCAGTAGCAATTTACAGAGTTCACATTTTAGATGGAAATGTTTTATAAGTTGGTTTATTTCATCTAATGAGCATTCTTAAAGGCTTATACATACAAAACTGTATTATACACATGCACACATGCGTGTGCTTACACATGCAAAGGCCTATCAATGTGACCATACTGTAAAAGTGGCTCATCTAATATCAACATAAAGATTTGTCAAATTACTTACAACCAGCAATAAACAATCATTTCAGTATAGACTTTACTTTGGTGGAATTTTTAACCAACAAGCATATTATGGTAAAAATATGAGATTCATATACTTGAATAGGGGTTAAGACTGGTCAGGATTCCGTTAATCAAAGCCTTCAAGAAGCCCTATTTCTTTATAGGGGACCAGGGAAAGAGACAGAATGTCCATTATGAATGGAACTTCAATTTAGGGTTTTAAAAATCTATCTTTCCTTAACAAGGCAAAATATTTTTATTAGGAAAACACTGCTTTATAAGGTAACAACCACATATATCTTCACTTCATAGTCATTTAAAACAGCTGACATGGGGAACAACCGGCTTGGGCCTCCCTCCTGTCCCTCTTTTGGACAAAAGCATTCTTTCCCTCAATAAATATATTCTGCTCATTAAAAAAAAAAAAAAAAAAAACAGCTGACATGAGATTTAATACAGAGTAGGAAAGGGCGGCCAAGCAAAAGAGCAGCTAGATTAGTACCGTGCCAGAGATGAGGAGGTCAGGTGCAAAGGCCACGTCTAGGGAAAGAAGCAACATGTGCTGAGCACGGGAAGAGGCCCAGAGCGCGGCGAAGGCACTTGCTCTCCCAGCTGGCATCAGCAGAAGGAAAGCTGCCACTGGCACGTGGCTCCCACCCCTGAGTGGTCATCAGAACCGCCAGGAATCCTTCCAAACGCTCTCCATAGCTCCTGCCCCCCACA
The DNA here is from genome assembly GCA_002564285.1 of Tympanoctomys barrerae. NCBI lineage: Eukaryota > Metazoa > Chordata > Mammalia > Rodentia > Octodontidae > Tympanoctomys > Tympanoctomys barrerae. The sequence continues at coordinate 2,171 of NDGN011417135.1, forward strand.
GACACGAAGACCAAGCGAGGACACATCTGTACTCTGTACTCTAAAGACTCCCTCTGCTGATTCTGGAGCTCCATGACTGAGCACTGGGAATCACCCTGCAGACGGTGCAGGACACCCAGGGCCTCAGAGGAAGGAAAGAGCTGGACGTCCCCGGGAGGGAGGCCCCAGGACACACGACAGCCTGGCTCTGCCTGTCCCAAGCGTGCTGCAGGCTTCAGTACCCATGTGGTGAATGAGTGAGGAAAGCTCAGGCTCCTGTTCTGCTCACTAGTGTAGCAAATAATACGTGTGTGCTCTTTTTCCTCATGCCCTAAAGAGCAAACAAGATCAGTACTTGACACACCTCAAAATATGAAGCAAAAGTAACACTGATCACTAATTGGTTTTTCCTTTTTTCTTTAGCTGGTTAATATAATTAGCCTTCTGTATCTATTGGTTCCATACCCCATGGGTTCAATTCAACCAACCACAGACTGAAAAGATTTGAGGGGAAAATTGTGTCTGTACTGAATACATTTACTTCACCCCTTTCTGTTCCCTAAACAATACAGTGTAACCACTAATTATATTACATTTACATTGTATTAGGTATTTTCAATAATCTAAAGATGATTTAAAGTATCAAAAATATAGGCATTAGGTTATATGCAAAGACTATGTCATTTTATATAAATGCATCAAGCATCTGCAGATTTTAGTATGTGCAGCAGGTGGAGTTTCTAATCTAATCCCCCAAAGATACCACAGGGCAATTGCACATTTGTCTAGGATCTTCAATATAATCCACACAGCAAGTTAACTCACCCACTAAAGCCAGCCAAACATACTTTTTGTTTGTAAGCTTGATAATAAATGCAATCTTAACAAGAAAACATTAAATATTTTAAACAGTAAAACAACCCCTACATAATCTAGAAGAACTGCTTTTATAGTCCCTTATCTACTTAGCTTAAGCCAAGTAGAACAAAACATTTCCTTAGAGCCAAGCCACAACTTACAGCTACTAGACATTCTTCTACAAAGGGTGTCAAGACATGCGGGCGGATGGTGACCATGATGTCACGAAAGTCAATGGCTGTGACTCTTCCCGTCTTGGCATTGTCACGCTGCACGAAAGCTTGCTTTGCATGCTCCAACTGTATTTCCTACAAATAAAAAAGGTGAAACACTTAAATTACGTTTTTTACTTAATTACTACAAATGACTTCATTTTCAAAACATGCTGAAGAAATGTAGATTATGTCTTGATTCAATGAGCACCCACTTGCTAGCTTATCGGGTTCCCTAAGCTACTATCTCCTTTGAGAGAGAACTTTGGTCAAATCAGCAAACATCACCTCAGAAAAGTACACCTCGCTTTAAATTTACAACCCAGGAAACCAAACTGCTTCTGTTCTGTGCTACAATTTAAAAGACAAATGCAATGAAAACTGAAGTAAAGTTTGGTAGGTTCAAGCATCTGGCCATATCCAGCTGAGGTAAAAATGACTGACGGAAAAAGCATTCAGGAACACTAATCTCTACTTAAGTAAGAGCAGTTCTTAACTGTGATGTAAGAATAGAAATGACTTGGAGAGGACCATACTGGTTGGGAATCACTACACTAGAATAAGGAGCTGGACAATATGTGGATCGGAGGAACAAAAGTGTAACCTTTAGATGCAGATTTAATTCATATGATCTAAGGTAATGTGTCATCAAGGCTGTCCAGACAGCTCAGGGAGCAGCATCTGCTTAGGCAGGCACAGGGACCAGGGTTCCATACTGGCAACATGCCATGCTGGCCCTCCCCTGGGGTGTACTGAGACGGTGATTGAGAATGGGCATGGTGGTGTGCACCTGTAATCCCAGCGCTTGGGAGGCTCAAATCAGGAGGATCACTGTGAGTGGGATCTGTGTAGTGAGACCCTGTAGACCGTGTAGACCCTGTACTAAATACATTTAAAAACAACAAAAAAGAATGTGTAACCATCAATCTCTGCAACTATTCCCAGGGAAGAAGTGCACGCACAAAACAGAGTTTAGCTTCCCTTGAAGGCAGAAGCACCCTCTCTGCAGAGTGCTTTTCAGCATCTTTCTCAGGACAATCTGCCTCCTTCCAAACAGGCCCTTAGAGAGAAAGCTAATTTCTATGCAATTAAAAAGTATCACTGAAGTGGCTCTCAAGGATTTCAAATTATTTAAATGAAATGAGTTTTTATTACATGGTATTAAGAAATTAATTTTTTAACTTTGGTGGGATAATAACATAAACGTGTAAAGATTTATGAATGTGTGAGAACTGAAGTGTAAGAGAAATGATACGCTTTAACATAATGAACTTTATATCATTTTGCTTGCTATAAACACCTGGGAAGGTGAAAGAGCTAAACAAAATACTGAAAAAGACTGACGCTGGATAAAAAGCATATGGTGAAGCAATATACTGTACTTTTTCCTCTACTCTTCCATAGTTTGAAAATATGTACATTATATGAGTTAAGAATAAACAATAAATAAAAATCAGAGCCTACTTAAAGCCTCTGCATTACAGGACTTGTTCCTGCAACCACCTGCTCTTAGAATGAGAGGTGTCAGGCAGTCTTCTGTTTTGAGGCCTTAAAACTCTGCTTCTGAAGTAAAGTGACTCCTTGCCAAGTCCTCATAGATATAAGTTAAGGCTTGACTTCCATATTCGAATCTCTCACTCTTATCTGCCTGACCAACATTTATGACCACTTATAGAATGTACCCAGTGAGTATCTCATAAAGGCCACTGTTTATGGTTGTGTCTACCTGTCCCCTCAAAGCCTCATGCAGTCATGGTGCGGAATTCTAGAGTTTGTGATTAACTCACGATCCAATGGGAATTATGGGTGTGAGTGCTACATCCAGCCTGGGGCAGACAGCCTGAATGCAATTTAAGGGCGACAGACTTGGTCTCTACTGCTGTTGTTGCTGCTACTCCTCCCATTTGCTTTTGCTGTCTTGCTATGTTCTGCTACTATGAACTGCTACCTCTGCCATGTGCCAGTCTGCCTTGCAGCCAGCTGAGCATGGACTGAAATCTCCACAAACTGTGAGCTAAATAAACCCTTCCTTCTTTCATTCTGGGTGTTGGGTATTTTGTCCCAGCAATGAGAGACAGAATTTGGTACCAGAGAAGTGGGGTCCTTGCTGTGGCTAAACCTGATCATATGGATTACAGGCTTTTGGGAATGGTTTATGGGAAGAGATAAGAAAGGTTTGGAGATGTTGCCTACAGACAAAGTGCTGGAACAGCTTCAGCTGTTCTGTATGGGAGGTCATGGTCAGAGCTCAGAAGACCAGAAGGCTGATAGAAAGCCTGCTTGTAAAGACTAGGATGTGGAGGCTTCTGCTGGGAAGGACTGCACTGGATGTTATAGTTGGATAATTTGTGTTACAGCTTGGCAGAAAGTTTGTCTGCATTTTGCTTATGTCCGGAGACTTTGCCTGAGTCTGAGATTAAGCACGATAGACTGACTAATTGGGCAAAAGAAATGTTAAAGCAGCCAAATATTGAGGCAGTGGCATGGCTATTGTTGGGGGCTTTTAGTCAGATTTTTGTTGAGAATCAAGAGCAAAGAGCCCAGCTGGATGATTTAAAATGTTATGAGGTTGGCCAGAAAGAAAGCTCCAATAAGCTGTGGATTGCAAAGATAGAAATGAGAGGATCTCCAGCTCCAAGAAGGAATCCAAAGGAATGCATGATGCTATCACTGAAGGCAGCAGGTCTCTACCCTTTGCAGCCTCAGAATTGCAAGGGAAAGAGTTTCCAGAATGGCAGCCGCAGTGGTGGTCATGCCACGTTCCAGAACGGCACCAAAATGGAGAATTTGTTCCTGGAAATCAGGGTCAGAGTGCTCAGCAATCCAGGCACTTGACCCTTACATCCAAGAGAGAAGGCTGGCTGTTGCTACAGCTTGCAGCAGACCTTGGCATCATCCATGTGGCATTGGTTTTGGGTGCACTCAGAATGCAGGAATTCTGAGGTTAAGAGGGTTTCTGCCTAGATTTCAGAATAAAGCCTGGGAGGTCAGGCAGTGTGCCCCTGAGAGGGCACTATATAAAGCTATGAGTGAGAAAATTATGCAATGGAAATCCCAGAAGCTTGGAAAAGCCAGGAACGTGGATCATCTAAGGGAAACTGCAAGGAGGGAGCAAAGACAGCCTAAGAGAGAAACCATGGGAGCTACAACCACCAGAAGTGACACAGAGGTGGTGCCACATGGAGCTCACAATTTGCCACAGACTGCTTTGGATGTGCCACATGGAACTACAGGACTCAATGTTCACCATTCTGGACTCTGGACTTGCATTGGTCCCAGTGCTTCGTATCCTGCTGTGTGTACCTTTTGCAATGGTAATGCTTATCTTGTGCCACTGAATGTTGGAAGTGTTTAACTTTTCTTTTGTACAGGGACTCATAGCTAAGAGTCTGCCTTAGGTCCGGGAGGAGACTTGGGATTTGCACTTTTCAGCAATGCTGAATCTGTTAGTGCTTTGCCAAATCTTAGAGATGGACTAAAATGCTTTTTGCATAAAGGAATGTGCATGAGTCTTTGGAGGTCCAAGGGTGGAATGTTCTGGGTTTTGTCTAGTTGTCCCCCCAAAGCATCATGCAGTCATGGGGTAGAATTCTAGAGTTTGTGATTAACTCATCATCTACTGGGATTATGGGTGTGAGTACTACACCCAGCCTGGGGCAGACAGCTGAATACAACTTAAGGGAGACAGACTTGCTCCCTGCTGCCAGGGTTGCAGCTACTCCTCCCATTTGTTCCTGCTGTCTTGCTGTATTCCACCGCCATTTGCATGTTTTCTGGTCACTTCACCTAAAAATCTTTCAGTTCTTCATGTTTCCTTTTCCCTAGGAGTAAACCAGTTACCAAGTTGTATCTTGGCCTCTGGCATTTTTCTCAAAGCATCTTTTCTATTTGTTGCAGTGCTACTGGTTTAGGGTCGCATCAGCCCTTACCTAAATTACCACTGTGGCCTCAACTATCAGCCTAAAGCTTCTCTACATCCTCTGCAATCTGCTTGGCACACACCAAGTCACCTTTCAGAATCATGGATCTGACTTCTACCTAACTCTGCAGAAAGCTCTGGTGTCCTTCATATGGAGACCGTGCTACAATCCAGGGCACTCAAGACTCCACAGGAACTACTCTCAGCCTGCCTCTCACCACCCACCCCATGCCCAGTCCTGCTCCCAGATGTATGATAAGCACAACAAAGAATTCTTAGAAATTACTGACCTGAGTTCATGTGATTCCCCCAACCCCTGCCCCGGCACATGAACCTCATATAAGACCTGTCTTACTATACTCTACGTTAGATTCCTTGTTGACATTCTTGTCCTATTGCTTTTGCCAGGGAAAAGACATTCTGTCTTGTTTATCCTTCTTCCGCTTACACTGTTGGAGTAGAATAGTTTAGGTATAGCCAGCACTCACACTTTAGGTAAAGACAACTATTATTATCAGTGATAGGTGGCCCATAAGACCAAGTGTATAAACAAATCTCAATCTATTGAACAAAACAAGGTTCTCCATATGAGTGCCTCCAATTCAAGAAAGAAGGAAGTAACTGTTAAACACCCTATAGTGAAAAATGACCACAGTATGTATTCAACTGCAAGTAAACTCAATTGAAAGTCTGCTTCCAATTGCTAGACCTATCGCTACAGCTATCTCTTTACAACTGTAAAGGCTGTGTTTAGTCATTTATCATTTTCCCTAGTTTATGAACCCAGAGTCTTAGCCACCTTCACAGCATTATACCAAAACAAGCATCACATTCCTTGGCTACACCACCCTCAGGAAGCAGGAAGCCAGAAGGCTAATACCAGCCTACCTAGAGTACCAAACTGAAAAGAGGATGTCAAAGTGCAGGCTACTATTCACACTTCAGGGGAAGTATGTGTAACAGGGACAGTGTCACTACATATTCCTATGCCCACACTTTTTTTTTTTTTATTTTGAGAGTCTAGGCTGATGCTGGACTACTGTACCTCCCACCTCACTCACCCATGTGCTGGAGTAAAGGTATGCACCACTACACACAACCTGATTAAATTATTTACCAGCTGGGACCCCATGATCATGCAATGAAAAAGCTGTTTGCACTCTGATGATGAGCCACTTGAGAATATATTTCCAATACCTCTTAAAGATTAAAGCTTAACTCCATGCAGAACAACAAGCTGGATCTACGTAGCTCTCTCACTAGTAGGAGAGTGTAAAAACATTCAGTTAAATGGCTTCTAAACCATAGATTTAGTAGATTAATGAGGATATAGGTTTTTTCCATCTTCTGTGGTGTGTTAATTATGTCATGGTTTCTTAATTTGGGTAAATTAGCACTACTAGTACAACTGTAACAATGACCTGTTATACAGTAGACAGTGTCCCAAAGTGCTTTATAAAAATTAACTCATTTTGTACTCAGAGGAACCCTCTGTGATGGCTTTAATCAATAACCTCATTATATCTACTGATATAATGGATATATCACTCCCTCTACCTTCCCACACTGCATGGGGGGACAGTGCCACTGTGAGAGATTTGATAAAGGCATGTATTTGACACTTAGGATGCTGCAGATCTGTGGAAAGACAGAAGATTTGCATTTAAACTGCTGTTATGCTCTCTAGATTTTGCTGTTGCCCATTTTCATGTAAAAACAATGTCATTTTCTAGAAGTTTTCCATTACAGCAAAAACCTGTGTACCTAGATCACCAGATTCCCTCTACTAACAGTTACAGAGAACATGGAAGAGAAAGCAAATCTAACAGATTTCCTCTGGTTCTCACACAATTTTTCTCTTTCTCTCAGCCCCTAGAGACTGAGAAAAACAAAGAGGCCTGTGGAGCTAAGAGTTCAGCAATGCTAATACTTAATTCAACAGTTTGTTGTTCTTGAAATAAAATCGAAGCTCTCATGGGCACCTTCATAGCTATTTAAGAAAAACCAAATGTATACAAAGGGCTACTAAAAGATTGGTGATTTCTAGATGTGAACTCGGACTAAAACTGGGACCAAGAGCCTCTAGTGCACAGGAACACAGAGTACATCAAGTAACACTCCCCTTCTAAGCAGAGGGGACCAGGACAGGCAAACAAGCTCTATGCATGTGATAGAAGAACAACAGTAGAAGAAACTGTTACACGCAAGCATTTAAAGGCTAGAGAACTACTGTGTTTAAAAAAAAAAAAGAAGATGTTAGGCTTCTTCTGTTTGTTTTTTTTAAATCAATGGAAAGGAAGTATTGGGCCAGGTTTTTTGCAAAATCCATTGAAGTATTAACCTATAAAACTACTGCACAATCAAGCAGGCTCCTTTACAGAGTTGCAGTTCCACGTCATTGGAAACGCCCAACGATGGGCTAGGGACATACATCAAGGGTTTCCTTTGTTTTCAGCAGGGGGTTGGGGAGGCACCAGGTTATGAGGACAACAGCATGAAACGTGGGAGGACGGTGGTGCAGTCACGCGGCGCAGCCTGGGAGACGGCAGGTGATGGTGTGTGTGTCTCAGGCTGCAGTTCTTCCATAAAGCAGGCACACCGACACTTGCTGGAGAGGTTAGAGGCTGTGCGCGACAGGCATCGAGTAAGTGGTAGCTTTCATTTTCATCAAGGTTAAAGGTTTTGTAACCCAACAGTCCTTTCTAATCTTGAAACCTGGTTCTATTAAAACACTGACCTAGCCACAGAACAGAAGATCAACTTCAGACAGGAGAGAGAACAGTAACAGTTGAAGGCTTAAAATACTTATGTAGGCCTGAAGCTATGCCAAGGATTTCAAAGACCGTGTTTCATGGAGGCCTCACGATAACTCTGACAAGGAATTATCATTATCTTTACAGAGAGACACCTGCCACTCAGGATGGTTACATAACTGACCCAAAGTCACACAGCACGGAAGCAGGAGAGCCAAGATCTACCCTGAGCGAAGTGTGACTTCAGAACTGAGATTCTTCCTTAGTAACTCAGGCTGCCTGGGGCAAAATCGTAAAGGAGGGGATCAGAAATAAGTCTGTATAGATACCAGGAAGAGAACTCAAGAAAAGTCATGATGCTAAGTTGAACGCTATAAAAGTGAAGCCAGATACACCCTAAAGAATGCTCATCTTGGACGATGGAGGAGATAGGAGAACCTACCACAAAGAAAACACTTAAGGGGAAGGAGATGAAGCGGTTGACCACAATGAGAGGCCTGGAGTGAGAACAGTTTGAATTATAAACAAAAGTTAAGCTCTTCACAAAAGTAGGCTAGATGCGTAGATAGAAAAGTAAATCCAGAAAATGTAGATGATAAGCTTTCAGGGGGGGAAAAAAAAGCCCCAAAGATTAACCTTAGTAAGTGTAGAAAGCATGTTATGCCCCATGACTACAGTATTTTCCTCCTTCGCCCTTTAGAACTCCCCCGGTCCCTGTATGAGGTGGGTCCTATCCTATCCATTCTGCTGATGGAAACACCAGGGAAGGATGAAGAGTTGCGTGCAGTTAAGACCAGCACTGGACATGCATCCAGATGACCTGGCTCTGGAACTACAATCTTAGCCAATACAGATACCCTATTCCTAGGAAAGCCTATCAAAACCCACAGCTGTTGTTATAGAAAGAGACGAGATTCTACAGTGCATACAAAGAGGAAGCAACACAAATTGAACTGACACTTAAATGAGAAGCTAGAGAAAATGAACCTAAGAGCCTAAGAGATATGGAAAACACAGAGCTGGGAAGACAAAATGTCCCCATAAAGACAGCTCTTCTCAGTGCCAGATAACCGGGCTTGCTCAGTGTTGCTGGTGGAGCCCATTCCTAGGGAAGGGAAAGGCCCCTCCTCCCACCTCAGGCCAGAAGATCCCAGGGCAAGAAGCTCTCAGGTGGTTTTGCCCGAGCTCTAGAAAGGAGGCCCAATTTTTCTCCCATATTTGCCAGTGAACAGTTTTCTGTTCCCCATATTCTGGTGCATGATTATTAATGGAATAGGCTTTTATTATAGCAGTTTCGAAATACTTCAACACACCCATTCAGATTGCTGTCAGAAAAAAAAAATGAAACTCCTCAAAATTGCTAGCTGCACAGAAATAAACATATATAGGGGTTACACTGCTTCAGGTCTAACATTCATGCTTCTGATAGTTCCAGGCCTGTCATTTCCTTAATAATCTCCAATTTTCAAGTGGGTATATTTTGAATATAAAAAATTCTTTCCAACTCTATTCAGACATGCAAGTTCATGCTTAAATCTGAGAACAATTTGTCAGGAAAAAAAGTACCTGAAAATAAGCAGCAGATCCTGGTGAGGTATATTATAAAATCTAAGAGCATTAAAGAAATACTTGTTAATATGCCTATGTGTTTTGAAATTTAAAAAAAATCAAACCTTTTAATTAAAAGCAGAGTAGTAAGAAATGATTCAAAATAATTCCTTCTCAGTTGGTGGAAGAATGCTACATAAGATGCCTATAACTGCTTCTTAAAAAACAAAAAAAATTATAAAGGGCTGCTTTAAAAATGTGGTTTCACATTTGGCTCTACCTCAACTAAATTATATATCACAACAGGTATTTTAACCTGCATGTTACTTAACGCATAAGTATACACTCTGTTTTTAATGATCTTTTGCTAATTTGGAAAAACATTTGAATTAAGATAAAAAGCCACCTGTTTTTAAACATAGTAAACTGGAACTTAGCAAAACAGAGCTGAGCAATTCCTGTCGGCGACACTTCCCTGGGCTTCCCACTCAGCCTTGAGTTCAATCCCATCACTAGGGAAAGCTCACTCTCAGTTCTCTTGGTTGGCTCTGAATGAACAGAGCGGGCAGCAGCCGACTCACAGATGGCCCTGCACCACAGCCCCGGAGTGGCAGCGCCACGCACCGCTCCTCCACCTGGGCTTGCTGGCCCTGCGCATCCGACCTCCAGCCTCGCTGTGGTTGCAGCTGGAGAATGCTGTTCAGACTCTCACCTCCCCCAAGACGTTACCACGCAAGCTCACACAACAGGCTGCTCACAAGCCAGGGCTGGCAAATGCCACAGACAACCACACGACGTCCTGATTTCCTCTGCTGGAGAGAAAAGGTCTGCAATATAAATAGAACGTGCTTGTGTCTACCTGTCTGCGGGACTGGGGTCGCTCATCTACCCACTCACGGCCAAACTAGTGACGGCTTCCATAGGGACACAAAACAGAATCCAAGCTACTGGAGGAGCTGGGCATAAACATCAGCCCCTTTCCTCATTTTCTAACACCAAGTGATACTGTGTCCATGAAACAGTACCGAAGCTAGATTACCATCCTTCTGGATGGACAGAAGTGGCGCTCACACATTGAAAATGCAAACACAACTGTGCTCCCTGCGTATTAAAGACTCACTTTCTCTACAGCAGAAGACAAGCTGCAGGGGAAGAAGGTATAAATGACTCAGGAGGTCACTCAATCCCAACAAAGAACCCTGTTAATTTTCCACTACCCCATTGAAACAGCTGTGGCTTCAGCAATTCTAAAGTGATTTTTTAAACCTGAAATCCTGTATTAATAAATACCACAGCTTGAGAATCTGATGTTGCCATGGTTGAAGGCACATGGTCCTTTGTTTGGTGGTGGCAGTAGAGACCTTGAAAAAAACACATAGCCTTTTGTGTGGAAGTTGATTGCAGTAAACCCCGAGTAAAGATGCCACCAACGCCAGGACCACAGCTGACTGACAATGGCAAATCGGGCTTGTGCGGGGCTACGTGGCACTCAGCAGCACCTGGGAACAGCCACGTCCACTGCCTACCTTCCAGGACTCGGAACTTGAGTAACCAAAAGTTCCACATGAGGGCTGGCCTGGTAGCTCAGTGGACTCAAGTGCCTCTTTAGGCAGAGCGCAGAGGCCAGGGTTTGATCCCAGAGCCTGCTGTGCCATCCCCGCCCCCAGGGCACACCGAGACAGCGACGGAGACTGCATGGTGGTGCACCTATAATCCCAGCACTTAGAAGGCTGAAAGCAGGAGAATCACGAAGAGGCTGATCTATGTAGTGAGATCCTGTAGACTCCGTAGAACCTGTACTAAATACAGAAGAAAGAAAAAGTTCCATGTGACAGAGAAAAAAAGGTCTGTATGCTACACTAGACTGAAGTAAAAATAACAGTCAATATGACTGGAGAAAAAGAACCTGAAGTGGCCTGCGAAACATGATAGCATGAACAGAGCTGTAATGGGCTCAAGGGACCTGAGGACAAGCATCCTCACAATGGGAATGGCCAACTGGGGCAGGCAACGTGGCTCAGGCCTACAGAGTACAACTCAGCTCTCTTCTGACGTCTTCTTTAACATGAAGAAGACCTGAATACAATTGTGGAAAAACACTCGAGGAATTTAGGGTTTTCTGTGGGGTCAGGTAATCTTATCTTAAACTCTATTTAATGAACAGCTAAGACAGCAGATTTTTAGACCTATCTCCTCTCAAATCAATTATCCTGTCTGTCGGCTACAGAAATTTGGCCTCTTTATTAATTCAGAGTATTGCTAATTTCTTCATGATACCTTTCCTCTTAGAGCAATTGTGAAAAAGTTCCCTGGATATTAGGAAAAACAAAACAAAACCCTCTGGCTCCATAAAACGGAGTATAGAATTCCATGAAAAAGCCCAAATTTCCATAGGTAAGGCTCCTATGAAAGCACCATCTGAATTCCCAGTCACTAAGAAGAGGCAATGCCAACAGCAATGCCCACGCAAACATCTGTCATGGACAAAGCGCTTCTCTGCAGCCGCTCGGTAAGATCTTCATCTCTTCTTGGTTTCCATTTCGCAGTATGTCCTGACCATCCTCCCACTTGTCCAAGCCTAAATCGCACTAGCTAAGCCTAAGTTGTGCAAATTCCTTAAAGCTTCCTTCCTATTAAATCATCAAGCCTTATCACAACTACCCCTTTAACCTTTCCTGAATCTATTCACTTTGGCTAGTCACTAAGCCATTTCTCTTAGATGAGAAAATGATCAACTGGTCTCTCCCCAGTCATGTCTTTCTCCACTTGATTTCCCACATACTAGGCAGAGTGAGCCTTCTAAAACACAGTTCTGATCAGGTCTGCCTCTAGAGACTTCTCAGCAGCCTCAGGATGAAGAACTGAGGACAGGTATGTGCTTTTAAGCATTTAAGATTATACAGTCCAGACAAATGTTTCTTGGAGTCATTTTCCTAGACCTTTTGGAGAATGACAACTCAGGGTATTTATGAAAGAGCAGTTTCATAGTTGCTATCAAAAATTATTAAATTAGAATCGTGGGGCCTGAGGGACCTAGAGCTCTGCATATTACAATAAGCATCTCAGATAGTTTACACTAAAATTTGAGAAAATACTTCTAAAAATTAGTGAAAATTAAATTAATCTTTTGTTCCGTCTGGTCTAGTTCAAATCTAGAAAATTTCTCTAAGTTTCTATATGTGTCCCACACAGAAAGAACAGTAACTGCCTTAACTTAGTTTAATACCTATGGTGACTACAAGGACAATTACAAGTAAAAAGTAAAAGCACTTTCTAAGCTAGAAAACACTGTATGTGAGGTAGCTCGCAGCAATGCAGTTCTAGTTAATGGGACTACTGTGACAGCAATCCCAGACTTTTCTACCTTGAAGATGGAGCCATTAGAAATTCCCTACATCCACATTATTTATTCATTTTTAATACTTTTATGTAAAATATATACTCAATTATAAAACAGTACAGAGTATGACTGGAAATGACAAACATGTATCTGGCAACTAATGAGTATGCATCAGGAATGCTAGATTTCCTGAGTTCAATCCCCTGTCCTACAAAAAGAAAAAGAACTATAGATGTCTACTAATACATTCGGTGCCCCTATTTAAGAAGAACAGCCCCCTAAAGACTATTAAATAATTATCCTTTGCCTGGGTGCTGGAGAAAATGCAGTTGCATTATATTTTCAGATCCTTCTCACGCCTATAATCTCATGTGAGAAGCAAAGTTCTAGAGTAGCTGCTTCTCATTGTGCCGGGACATTTCTTTGGCAGCTAATAAGAGCTCTGAGCCATTTCACCAGAAAATTACCTGTAAATGTATAATTCTACCCTAGAGTCTGTTTATTCTTTTGCATAAAATAGGGGATAATGGTAATCAGATCTGGGGTACCAGAAGGTGCTACAAGCACAAAAAGAGTATTTAAAAGCATGTTATAAACTACAAGGATCAGATAGATATATAGTTACTACTACTGCATCTCTTTCTTGAAAGTGTCTCAGGGCTGACTTAATAGGACAAACTGGCAAAAAAATGTTTAAGAGACTTCTCACTATGTGCTTCAAAGTACCCCGATATCTATTCAATTAAAAAAAATGAGTAAAGAAACAGACATTTCTCCAAAGAAATGTTACATGGTCAAAGAGCATCTAAAAAGAGGCTAAACATCTTTACTTAACAGAAATGCAAGATCACAAATGAGACAACACGCAGAAGCTCTAACATGAAAAGTCTGTCTTACCTGTAAAATGGGATAGATGGATGACCTTATTACCCTTGTACCAGGCTCTTCAAGATCGTATTTTGTATGGCTGTACAGACAGCTTGGGGTTGCTCCTATTTATATCCATTTAATAGTGCAAAAGGAGAAATTGTGTGTGGAAATAAAACATGTATCTTATGAGTTTGCATTTTTGTAGCAAAACTTTTAAGGGCTCACAGCACAAACCCTTGTTAGTGTCTACATTATGAGCATCTCAAGAACCGTGATCCTGCATCTCGCTGTCCTCCACACAAGGCTTCCTGAGAAACACTATTAAGAATATGTGCTGAAATGGACGTCTTGCCTCCCATAAGGAATAGTTATAGAACAAAAAATACTTCCAAACAGGTGAGTTACAGTTAACATCACCTGTGAACTAAAGTTCCAACATGTACAGAAGAGAAAAACATCTCCCGATCATTTTCTAAAAATCTAAGAGTATCAGAATCTATTTTAAAACTAGTACCCCTCAGATTAAGATGAAAATAGAGGAACATGGAAAAGTTTACAGAACAGTTTAAAAGCTGGGGGTGGTAGCGTGCTGCTGAAAAGGCAGGCAGGCGGACCAAAGGCCTGAGCTGCACTTGGCCAATGCAGCAACTCAGTGAGAACCTGACTCAAAATAAAAATTTAAAAACTTTAATCAAGATGCGCAGAGGCCAGGGGCTCAATCCCTGGGTGTGCCATGCCGGCCCGGCCCCCTGGGAGCACTGAAAGGGCGACTGAAACTGGGCGTAGTGGCACGTGCCTGTACTCCTAGCACTTGGAAGGCTGTAAACAGGCGGATCACTACAAGTTTGATCTAGCAGTGAGACCCTGAACATCCTGTAGCCCCTCCCCTAGAATACAAAAAAAAAAACAATTAATCAGGGGCTGGCGCTGTAGCGAAATGTGAAGGCCTGACTCAATCCTTCCCGCAAAGACGAAGAAACACCACTTCAAGTACATATACATTTAGAAAGACTTCACCTTCGTATAGCTACATTCTCACAGTCACGCACTGATTACAGTGAAAGAACCAGGCACGAAACACAGTGACAGAGAAGCAACATGCATGAAGGGATAGCAGAAAAGTGGCCCTACTCCCCTCTGGACTCCTCTCGCACAGTGAGGAGCAAGACTACAGCATTATTACTTGTTTGCACAATAAGGCAACGTATGGTTAGTGAATACCGAACTGGTTCACAACTTTACGAATTTCATAAAATAAGTACAGAAAAAAGACACACCTGCTTATCAAGTAAGCAATGCCCAGGGCTGCCATAACCTGGTGGGTGGGACCTTACCCAGACCACACAGGTGAGCCAAGCAAGGTCTTCATGCTAGAGGGTCTTTTATAATAAACTCCCATTAGATACAGTGAAACATTGGAAGAAAAAGTAGAACTTGCAAGGAACGATGCTGCTGCACATGAATCCCAAACACATGCAACATACACATGGTAACACGCATGGCGGCTGGAACCAATCTGAGTTTCTTTCATTCAGGCACTCTGAAACCACAAGCGCTTCTGAGCTGCTGCTACAGCTGCTCCTCTGCCTCATCAGTGACAGGTAACAGCACGCACAGCGCAGCTCTTTCCCAGTTCAAATAGCTATGAATCTGCTTTTACAACCCTGGCGCCAGCCAGGAAGCCAGGGCCTGCGTGTCTGATCCCTGCCCTAGAGCAGAAAGGCGGCAGCGCACGCATGCCTCCCGAAGTACAAGCCTGAAACACAGGAGATTAAATTCACTCCTATCTTCCAGAAGCTCTGTGCAGTCAGAAAAGAGCTCTAAGGAAGCAAACAAGCATCTGGAGTGGAGGTGTGAAAAGAATTCAAGGGACCTAAACAGAACTGCTGAAACGGAAGGAAGTGACCCAAGGACAGACATCACAAGTGGTGCTCACAGGGCGTCACATAAGCCTACGGTGATGCACCCACCGCTTCCCTAAAGTCAGATTTGGGCTCAAGAAGCCCTGGCCAAGATATTAACCACCAAAGCCATTTTAAACTAATAAAGATTTAATGCTTCTATACTGGATTCAAAGTCAAAATCATCTTCCCGTGCAGGACACTGCAGTAATTCCACTCCCCATCACAGAAGGAGCAAAGTTTCAGTGAATGCCCTACAAGCTGCACTGAAAAGGGAACCAGCAATCCTGCAGTCTTCTAATCCCTGACTCTGGTTCCCGGATCTTTAGGAAGGCCTCGAAGCTGCCCTGAGTGGTTTACAATCGACTCAATTCAGCATAATTGATACTTGCTTAAAGGGAGAAACGCGATCATCCTTACTACTGCTAACATCCCATTAAGACTAAAGTTAATTAGGCTGTATTCCATAAAGTCAATTTGAGGCATTTGTCTCAATAGCATTATTGTAATTATTCCTCATCAAAATGACTACTACCTCCTACAGTGTGCCAATGTCCTGTGTAAACAACGGCAAAATATCCAACAACATTTTATTCACCACTTAAATACATGTATGTTTATAAAACTGAAAAGGGATTCACAGAAATTCACGTTTTAAAAAGAAAATTGAAAAGCAGGTTTAGGGTGTTTTAAGTTTCCAAAACCAAAGGCAATGTAAAAACCATGGCAGACACTATGTATCATAATAACGATAATTATTGAAACTGTCCTACTAACCGGTTTTGAAACTGTCTCATTGCTGTTTCTCGATAAAATTATTTTTAAAAATTAAATAAAAAAATAAATGATGTGACAATTTTTAAAATGATAATTCAGGAGAAAAACTAAGGTAATCATCGATATGATCTTCTGCTAGCATTATCAGTACTCTAACGTGCACTCAATAAAAGAAGGGGGCAGGTAGACAGGAGAAAGCGGGCTGGGGAAGGCGTGCCCCAGGAATTTAGACTCCTTCAGAGATGCTCTGGGAAACAGGTGCCCTGAGAACAGCGGCTCCCAAGCCTGGCCGTGCTTTTCGGCCACCTGAGAAGCTTTGAATGCCCGTGTGCTTAGGCTCGAGCCAGCCATCAAATCCAAGGCTGAGGTGCAGCCAAGTGAACAGCAGTTTTCAAGGCTCCCCTGGGGACTCCAGCACAGCAAGTGGGACACCCAGTGACAGTCTACGGAAGGCCTCAGGTGAAACAGCTCTACAGTGGGACAAGGGTGCCGCTCACTGCTCAGCGCAAACCGAAGCCCAGCGCTGCGCACAGTGGAGCCAGCGGGAGTCCTGGCTCACGCTCCCGGTTTGGCCCTCTTAACCGGTGTGACCTGAAGGAAACCACGCAATTTTTATGCGGCCTCTATGTGTTCCTTTTACACAGAAAGATGTTCTACAAAATCTTTCAAGATTCTATTTAATTCTACCATCTCAACAGACTAAAAGAAATCCCTCTAGGCAGCACAGCTCTTGCCAGCAGCACCAGGCCTGCGGGAATCACAGCGCAAGGCTCACTCTTCACACACAATCAGATGCCATGTTTTACTTAACTCCTCCTTTGCACTTCTCAGAGCTATACTCACCAGCAAAAACTGAGTGAATTCTGCATAGGTCAGGTGCCTCTTTCTTTCTTTTCCAAAATGCAGCTGTACAAATTCTGAATCCCAGTTAAAAGGAATATGTTGATGAATTGTGGTCTGTCCGAACACCTGCTTAACATCCTCTGCAAAGAGAAAAGTCAGTTAGAACAAAGCAAACGAGCATGACTCCACAGACACTGCTAGTCCATCTTATAGTAAAGTAACTCCATTTTAAACACAGATATGACTATAAAACCCTGGCAAAATAAAAGCAAAAGGCTTCATGGAAACAAGCAAGAAATGAAGCTAAACAATCATGCAAAAAGGGAAAGAATCAGCTCACACACATGCACACAGACTAAAGCAACAGAAAACCAAAGTACGAGTTACGGTTACTACTGTCTCATTTACTCTGCTTACCATGTGTTGGTTGTTTTTTAGGAAGAGGGGAGAGAATTCAATCACCAGTGCAGGATAAGCATCACAGATGCATATATAATATTTGTAAGCATGAAAAATAATCTGTGTAAGCTATTAAAAAGTTTTTCCAAGACTCAGAGATCAGTTATGAGCTTGAACCACATGTTTAATACTCTTAGGATTCTATATGAACTTCAAAAGTCAAACTTTATCAAGCTGCACTTGAAGACAAAGAAGACAGAAAGAAAAGTCAGCAGCCAGATTCTGTAACCTCACACTGCAAATGGGGAGGGGGAGGCTTCAACTTGACAAAAGCTCTCAGATTATTCAAATAATCCCGTTCAGACTGGGTGACTACATACATGTTCAGTGTTGCACTGACTCCATGCCTCTGCACAGCCTCTCCTTAGAACTGTGGGAGGAGTACCAGAAAAGAACACGGACAGCCTTCTCCTTCTAATGCCTCATGGTTTTACTTACTAGTATCTCCCTGCCCACAACAGTGTTTGGAAGCTGAAAGAAATACAAATTACTACAGCAATGAATTGTGCCCCAGCTTTCACATTTTTAAGGATACTCAAAAAACATATTCACTGTTTTAAGCAAACTGTGCTCATATATTTTACCCCTTTTTGCTTCTCTTTAAAGAGAAAGACAAGAAAAAAAGAAATTGTTCAGTCCTCTAAATGTTGCCACAATCTTCGGCACATGTTTCGTTGCTTCCCAAATTTCTCACTTCTGTTCCCACTGCACCCACAAAGCTTTTATTATATGCTCTTCAAGTTTCCAGAAATGTTTAAAGTCTTGTCATGAAGAAATAGCAATGCCTCCACTAGCGTAGGATTGCGTGTCTATTTGAGTAGAGAAGGTAATAAAAATCAGAATTGTGCTAGGTAGACATTTTATACAAGGGGTCTGAAAACCGCTGTGGGCCCAAATGAAGACAATGAAACCTGTGAAGCATAATCCTTAATTTTTCTAAACTTACTGTTTTCTCCACTTTCTTTTTTTGGGGGGAAAACAATGAATACAAGAAAAATAAATAAATCAAGAATTAGGATCTAAAAGAAATGGGGTGGGAGGTAAGCTCACGCAATGTCTGACCAGGTAATAAAATGAATTAGGGAGGTTTTCTTCAATACGTGAGAAGAATACCAACATTCAAATAACTTGGGCTCAACTTCTGCTAAGAGCAGTAAAGATGCTGTGAGCACTTACCACACAGTCATTGCTATAATAACTATAAATCCTTAATGTCGTGAAGCCAGACTTCTCCAGCACCAAAACCAGCTAAGCCAGCTAACCTGTGCTTCCTTTCTCATCCCGAACGGCTACGCCTCTGCAGAGAGGTCAACTGAGCTCAGCAAAGGCTGAGAAGGGACTGGAGGAGAAACAATGTTCTAATGATAAAGGTGTAGCCAAAAGAACAAAAACAAACAAATTTTATTTATTGTAGCATGAATAAAACTTTATGCTACAATAAAATGTTAGAAAACAAAAAATTTTAGAGAAATAAGCAAGCAAATATTGGTTGTGGTTTATCCCCAGATAACCTGAAGATCCCTGTCTGCCAAGTGTTCTGGGGAAGCAAAATTTAAATGGAGCAACCACGTGACAAGTGTCCCATGAGGCCCTTTCTCCCTGACCTTCCCTTCTTGTCCCGCACTGAGTAAGAGGAGGCAGTAACCACACAGTATATAAATCAGAGGCAGTTACTACTTCTTGTAGTGTATTATGGCCTATAACAATAAATACAAAAATGAGTTTCAATTGTTAAACATTAGTTAATGAATGTAAAATGGGTTTAATCCTAACAATAATTTTATTTTTCCCTCTAATGAAAGTAACTACCACATGATGCTTACTTCAGGTCAGAGTTTAACACAAGACTTTGAACCTCTAACTGTAAATGGAATTCTTCCCACAATTCCATGAAGTGTTGATGCAAATGCCTGCTTAAAGTACTGCAGCTCAGTCACTGCAGACTAGAGTTCTACCTTATCACTAAAGAAAGTATTACTTGATTATAAATTCTACTGCCCCTACTTGTTTGACGAAAAGATATCTTTATATGGTATGTACATTATGGTACTACAGAAATATGCATTTGGACATATTTATTGTGTACCTTTTTTCCCAAATAGACTATTAGCTGCTGGATTCCCCCACGTGGCTGGCACAGTGGCAGGCACAGAACAACTCAGTACTTTCCATATAAGTGGGTCTTAAAGGGCCCAACAGGTTAATGACCATGGTACTAACCTGGTGAGGAACTATGGTTTCTGTACAGTTATTTCAACAACCATTTCAAAACACTTCAGTAATAGTCTTACTTATTAAAACTCCTAGATCCCCTCCTTAGCTGATTTTAAATCTCTCGAGAAGTCAAAATATCTGCACTTGTTATGCACATGTCTAAAATCCAGCACTCTAGGAGATGGAGGAAGAAGAACTGCATTTTTGAGTCTGGCCTGAGCAATTTAGCAGCTTAACGAGATACTGTCTCAAAATAAATAAATAAATAAAGAGTGAATGGAAACAAAAGCCAACCCAACCCAATCCAACAAAGCAAAAAGAAACTACTCAGCTTAGGTGGTAAGCAGATGCCAGTATTCCTAACACTCTAGAAGCACCAGGCAGGCAGAAGATGAATTGCAAATTGAGCCCACCCTAGGCAACTCAATAACTTAGTAACAACCTGTCTCAAAATGAAAATTAAAAAAAAATTAAAGCACTGGGAATGTAGCTCAGTATGAAAGCCCTGGGACCAACTTCCAGTACAAAACAAAACAAAACAAAACAGAACAAAATGAAGATAAAACTCAATCTGATAGCCAGTGCAGTTTGCTCAAATGGACCTTTGACAGTTTGCCAATGCATACCAACACTATAAGAAAGGTTCATTTCTTCGGCAGCAAATCCAGGTTCAATCACAGGCCTTTAACCCAAAGCCACGAGTCCTGAGTCATGACAAATCCCATTCCAGGTATCCACAGACAGTGTGTTCAATAAAATACTAAAATAATTTTTAAATTCCAGGACTTGATACAGTAATGGTGCAGGCATGTCTGCTATGGAAAGTGTATCTGGTAATAGTACTTGGTTAACAAAACAAAACAAAACAAAAACTGCAGAATTTTCTACCACTTGACACAAGTTCTACAAAACTTATTTTTCACTCCCCTGACTTGTCAAAAGTGTAAGAGTGACAAATTTCCAAAAGAACTGGACAAACCAAAAGATATGCAAATGATCAGAGGGTCGTTAGCAGAGAAACTTACCAACATTTCTATTCATTCTCACAGCTAATAACCTCATTTAAGATATTAAGTCTCAGTCCTCTGGAAAATTTACATTTCCTCCAAAAATGTTTTATAGGCTCCTAAGTCTCCACATATCCCCTTCAGCACCAGTAAGCCATTCCGAGGCATTAGTCTTCTACAATATTTGCCTGAAGGTTTATGAACATAGACAACATCTATAAACCAAAATAAATAATCACAAGGGGATACTGGCATTCCCCTCACTTTGGAAGACACTGAAGCACTATCTGAGGTTAATATTCTTTTGAGGAGACACAAATAGCGTTCTCATCCAATGTTGTGTAAGGGTTCATCATGCCCTGTGAGGCAATGACAGATTAAGAGTGTGCCTCTCATATTATAGCAGGAAAATCTGAAAATCAAACAAACAAACAGACAGAAGTCCAGTTTAGATCTGATCCTCTAGTAACCCTTTGAGCTTTACCATGAAAAGACTTGAGTTGTTCTACCACTAAGCCTTCACTACTCCCAGACCTAAAAGAGGGAACTCCAAATGTTTTAAATCTTCTCAATCAGGAGGTCTCTCCTGCTCTGAAATACAAAATCTCAAAATCTTGCCTCTGGATTGAGGTGATATAAAGCAATGAAGCAACCTGAATAAGCACTAGAATGTGAGTACCCGACTATAGCAGGTCTACCTTGGGTACATAGTCACACTCTTCTGAAGCTCAGTCACCCCTCCTGAAAGTGAAAAACAAACTAGAACGCTTATCTCTTAAAGTAAAACCACTGGTATTTCAGTCTTTCACTATATGTGAAAGGGCTCTTTGCTTCTACAAGATCACCAAATAACGGTGATGTTATCTGGGACAAGACTCCACCAAATAAGTGCAAAGATCTCTCTAAGTTCATTTATGGGACCTTGCTTTCCCCAAAACTATGTCCACCTTAAAATCTGCTGTTTTTTATACCATAAAAAGGTGATTACAAAGTGGCAGCTGTTTTTTTCCTAAAGACAATTTCCAAAAGTCAAATAACTTCTCTCATGTTAAATTTCCTAGGGTACCAAGGATGGTGGCAGGAAAAAGTCACAACTTCTATAAGCTGGGTCATTACACCCCCACCCCAACCCCACACCCCTAAGGAAAAATGACCAGCTGAAATTACCAAAAAAAAAAATCCATTAGGAACTAGAAATGATTTCAGAAAAGCTGGAAGACAAAAGAACAGCACACAAAAATGTACACAAAAATCTACCGTATCCCTCTATGTTCGAAATCAGCAACCAAAAATAAAATTAACCCATTCATGCCAAAGAATGTACTTTTAAAAGTTTTTTTTTTTTTTGGTATGCAATTCATATATGCTACCTAGAAAATGTCAATGAATAAGAATCTGGAGAGAAAAAACAAAATCAATGAACATACTTAAAAACCCATGGATCCATAAGTTTAAATGCCACAAATGTTCTCTAGAACAACTGCTTACACTGACCAACTTTTCTCATCTGTAAAATGGAAGTAAAGTATCTATCTTGAAGGGTGACTTTACACCCTAGTACTATGCTTTCTACATAGAGGGCGATCAGTGAGATGGTAAAATTCTAAAACCTAAAGTCATAAGTACACTGAAAATTATTATTTAGGCATCAAATATTTATCATCTTACAAAAACATCAGGCACAGTATGATTTGGAAATATCACAGTTTATACAATTCTCAAAAGGCAGTAATTTTCTTCAAATATTTTAAATCCATCATTCTCCAAGTTCAAATACTAAAACTTTGAGTGAAAAGTGATCAAAAACTACTTAATTTTCTATTATGTTTCTTAAAATACAAAATTAAGGAAGATTAAGAACCTCCACTTTTTACTTTGAAGATCTTTCAGATACTAGAAACATTTAATTGGCAAATTACTTGCACATGCTATTAAGTGGTTAGACTGAATTTGTTTTCACAAATCCTATGAGCTCCTTAACCTCCGCCACACTATAATCTGAAATCATCAAGGTCTTCACTTATGCAAATTTTTACTTCCTACATTTTTGTTTCCATACAGAATAACTCAATGAATGCACTTTAGTTCTAAAAGATTCACTTTTTGGAGCTGCAAATCAATGAAAGCAAGTTTTTCATTAAAATAAAAGATTCATCAGGCTATATTATCCCAAACACTAAACCATAATATATTACTCATGGATTGAGAAACTTCTTTTAATACAATAAACATAAAAAAGATGTCTGTTAAACATGTGCAACGGACATGCTTTATTTGTGAACAGTTAGTTCCCTGCTTTTTCTAACACTTGCTAAATCCTCAAAGAAAGTTGTGGTTTTGCCTTGAGGGAAATCATATTCCACCCTGCTGATATGGTTAACTGCGGCTTATAGGTCGTCATCTCTTAAGCAGGGAGCAAAAGAAGAAGTCTTGAACCCACAAGTTAAATAACATAATGGAGAGAGTGAATATAGTCCTATCTACTACCACGTGCTCCAGTATCTAGGTTGCTATTTCAAACCTTTGACAAGTACGTTTTTTTTAATTAATCACAGATAGGGGTCTGAATAGGAAAGAAATACTCTGGTTACAATTCATTCTCCTTCACGGAAGTTCTAGGGGGAAAATGGATGCCATTAATACAGAGTATACACAGCATAAGGAC
Source organism: Tympanoctomys barrerae (assembly GCA_002564285.1). Taxonomy (NCBI): domain Eukaryota; kingdom Metazoa; phylum Chordata; class Mammalia; order Rodentia; family Octodontidae; genus Tympanoctomys; species Tympanoctomys barrerae. The sequence goes on from NDGN011417135.1 coordinate 25,516, forward strand.
TTCACATTAAAACTGAGTTCTCTATATGGCCCTATGAAATGTTCTATTATTATTCCAAACATGTAGGTACAGTAGTGCTAAGTATCTTTCAAAAAGCAAGCACACACACAGTGAAACCAAGCTAAATATGATACTGAAGTCACATATGCCAGGGTGTATAAAAATTAAGGCTAACTTGAAACACTTCAGGCTTTCACCAAGAGGAATGAAGCTCCCCAGATCTAGTCACATGGCCTCCAGGAGGGAACAGTACTGTCCTAATGCCCAAGGACAAAGCTGCGTTTCCCATGAAACCAGTCACCTTTTCCCCTCTGAGCCTGTTTCCTCAAGCATGAAAGAATGCCATAAACTACACCAGCCATTGTTCAACTGAAGTATGAAGTATGCTCCCTTGGAGAGCCTGTTTAAAGCACATTCCCAAGCTCCACACCCAAGACTCTGAATCAGCAGACTGGAGGTGGAGGCATAATGTCCACAGTTGTAGCAGATACACCCACAGTATTACAAAGAGAACTTGTGTTCTTCTCACTGATAAGAATTCTGCTCTCAAAGCTTGTGGACCTTCAACTCCTCAAGATGAGTTCCCCATCACATCATCACTACGAATGCTGGTTAGCGAGGAAGGCGGCTCACGGCCAGCACACACTGAATATGAGATACTGTTTATCACACACACTCACAAAGTCATCATGGGAGAAGCCAAGGGAGATGTTTTCCATCCATCTACCAGGAAAAAAGATTTTCACTTGAGTAAAACAAATCATGATCAACCCTTCTTAACACCAAAAGTAGGTCATTTCAAATGCTGTCTGGAGGCGCACAGCCGACTGTGGTCACTCTCCAGATGTGCTTGCTTTAATTACTTTCCTCGCTACCAGAAGATCGTAACCAGAAAACTACAATGCTTTGAAATTCCTAAAGTAGCACAAAAGATCCTAATTCATTCCGTAAATGTAAGTATAATATCTATATTGCTTAAAAAACCAATTTCCTAAGCTAGTTTCCTTAGACGGATGTTATCAAAAATAATTTTCTTAGAAAAGTACTAACATACATTTAACCCTACTTAAATGCTTCAAGAGCAGATGTACTACAAATGTACACCCACAGTGATCCCATATTAGTATGAAACTATTTTATTTCAATTAAAATGTCTAGCTATCCACCCCCAACATATACCTAAACTGTAATTTTCTCTGAGAACTTCCAATATGTTCTTGATTTTGTTTCTTTTATCAACCTATCAGAGCAAAAACTGCCTTGCAACTGTTGGAAGAAATCAGTCATTAGCAGCAAGATTACAGAAATTTTCCAATTTAGAAAAACTGTATTTTTATCTCTCTCTCATACTGAAAGAATAATGGTATAATTTTACTATTTTTAAATGAGCTGTACAGTTTAAAATAGTCAATTTTTCCCCAGGGCTCCAAGTTTTAGGGTTTACTGTTAGCAGCTTTCTGTTCTCCACACCTTCTCTCCTATTAACAAGTTCTTTTCACTCTTCATCTTGCACAAGCGCACACACACACACACACACACACACACACACAACAGAGGCACACACAAGGGTAGGGATCCCCACTGCAGCTTCTGCTCGCCATAGTAGCCTTCTAGAAAACAGTTAACCTCGGGCAGTAGTTAACTAAGGAGTGGCTTCACAGGGCTCCTGAGATGTACTCTCCAACTGACACCCTCCCTCCCTCTCAACAGGCCTGCCTTCTTTTCCCCTCCCTATTTTTCAAGTGGCGTGATGAAGTAGCAAAAAGTACAATATTTTAGCCATTTGAGCATGGACCATTCTCAAATTATCCCACCAACTGGAAGTGCTCTCTGATACTACTATCTTTCAAAATTGAAGCCATTATGGTCAATCGTGCAAATCCGTATTTAGCTTTGGGTAAATAGTGCATTTTTGACCCAATGAACTGGAACAGCTTCTGAACAGTGTCTAGGATCTCTGAAAAGACGCTACGTACAGAGGCAGGCCACAGTTGTTATCCTCGTTGAGAAATTTACTTGCAAAACTCACACTGTTTTTCCTTGGGATTCCTATTCCTGTTGGAATGTAAGTGTTTGTAAGAAAATACACCTGGGTAGCCGGCCTCAAAATAGAGTCTCCTGTAGGGAATAAGTTTCTTGCATAGAAATAATCATAAAAAGGGCAATATTGGACAAGTTTCTTTTAGAGCTCAGGCAGAGAAAGCAGACACACAGGGCAGGCAGGTTTCCTCCATTCCAGAGTTCAGGAAAATCTGAGCCCATTTCTTTTCAAAGGTCTTAGTAGATGGACAACTGAATGATTCTTTTTCATACTCTTTACAATGAGTCTACATGTACTTTAGTTATAGAAAATGTCTTTTCAAATCTGTTTATTATACAATATAATAGGTTTTCCAAAACATTTTACTTTTTCATATATCCTAAATCCAGAGGCATCAAAAAAACTGTTAATTATTAATTTTTGAGCAAGGGCAAACTATTCTACAACCAATGTTTTTAACAGCAATGTTGGGAAAGTTTTAGATAAGATGCATGTCCACTAGCTCAGCTGCCCCTCTATAAAAGCAGAGGGGCAAATCTTTGGCAGATCACTGATCCCTTTGAGATTTGCTAAAAGCTCTGCACTTTTTTCCAAGGGTCGGTATTCACTGGGGCAAAATACTACAATCATGACCACTCGTGACTCTGCCACTAAACCAGGATCCTAGTGTTAAGAACCCCTATATTTAAAGTTCAATGAAAAACTGCAGACAGCCCCACTAAGATTGAATAATAAAATATGTCACATTCACAAACTAACCTAAAATTGCACATAAAATGGTTCATGAAATTTTGATCATGGTAATGAAAAAAGTCAAAGGAAGGAAGAAATATGTAATAGAATTCTGCAAATAAAATTTTAAATTTTAATCAATGGAAGTGCTATGGTATAGAATACCATTTGCATTTTCAAGAGGTCCACTGGACAAAGTAGGATTCAAATCTTTACCACTACTGAGCTAGGCCACTACTGTCACACATGACAAGACTTGAAAACTGATAATATCAGCAAATAAGAGTGTCTTAAATCAGCATCAGAAGACACCACAAATGCAAAGCATTTCAGTTAACAGTTTCCTCTCTCCACAACTGATGTTCTGCTCCCCCAACATCACTAAGAAGTACGGGAGCATGAAAGTCTCGGGGAAACTACCATCCCAAGGAGTCTAGCTTAACCTGCTCAGACATCAGGTAAGCCCTTTAAAAGTCTGATATCCAGGGCTTCCACTCACAAAATGGAATGATTATCTGCTTCCTGCAGATACTAAGAAGCTTACACAAGGGTTATAGGAATGCATGCCTCTGGCTTTACTATATATGCCAATCAACACAACAAAAAAATTACCTTCTGCAAACATCACTCTGATTCTGCTCCTGTCATCCAAAGAACCTGAACTGGTTCCCAATGTCCCCCATATCTAAGAACTCTTTCTCAGAGACTCTGGCTGGTGCTTCATCAGATGATATGCCACCTTTAGTGACTGCTCAGGTTTTTTAAACTGCAACCCTCAACCAAGGGCCTCCTCTACCTCAGTCTATATGGAGCCCATCTCCCTAAACCCCTCCCATCCTGTGGTCCACCAGCCACAGCATTTCACTTGTACCCTAAGATAAAGCTTTCTGGGGTGAAGTGTACAATTTAATAAGCTGTCTGTGACCAAGGCCATTTTGTAGGTATACTAAGAATTATAATCCAGGTATGTTCTGCCTTTAAAATTACTCCCCCTCCCCATAGTGAAGTAAGATCTCAACTAAGGCTTCTGCTTGCTGTTCTTTACTTCTTCAAGAAAAAATATTAAAACCTCCGAAGTTGTGACACAAATTGAGACCAATATGAGGTAGTTGCCAGCCTCCTAGATGAGGAAGGCCTCCTACAGGGCACAGGGATGACCACCAGCAGGGGGAGTCAGAGTGGCACATCAGTGAGGTGGCTCTGAGCAGGCTGCTCTCCTGGCTCCACCACAGGCATCTCAGGGAGGTCCTAACAAGCCACTTGCCCTCTTACTATGGGAATTAGAACAGTACAGAGCACCCAGGTTGCAAAATAAATTACACATAAACAATGAGTTCAGTGCCCAGCACACAGCAAGTGAGCAATAAAGATGAAAATGCCAGCTGCGTTTCTCCTCTCATGAGATTGTATGAAACTACATGCCCAGAGAGCAGAACAGGCCCAGAATCTTTCATCTAGCGGGACTTTCTTCCCTTCTTTCCATCCTTCCCTCATTCCAAACAACAGGCACCAAGCCACAAAGCTCCACTCTGCAATGGCTGGGGGCGGGCGAGATACCTGATTTCAGGCAGGCTTCTGGTCCCTCCCCTTGACTGTCCCAGCACCTCCCATGTGACCATCACCTCCAGAGCTCACAGTGCCAGCCCTCTGGAATGCACAGCCCCGTGCAGCAGCGCAGTGTTCGTTCTTCTCTGGTCATTCCTCCAGACTGACTCAGACAGCCTCCACCCCTCCTGCCCACTTACAGAGAGGACATCTCGACATCTATTTTAAATTTCAGATAGTTTTCATTGGTCTGCATCTCCAGCCCTAGAACACGGGCTATAAGAAGAGTGTTTAGTCTGGTTCATCACTGAGGCTGCAGTCGTACAGCATAGTCAGTGCCCAGGAGTTTTCCCTGTCTTGCTCATTTATTTCATCGAGTTCAACGACCTCGAATGCCGTCCACTCGTTGGTATCTCCTATATTGCACACTCATACATCTAAGGACCGACACTCTCACTTAGACAATAGGCAGCAAACTACAACCGGAAAGGAAAACGAGATTTAAAATCATTAAAGATTCAGATAACTTCGTTTTTCTGTTTTACTTGCCAAAACATAACTGGTTTTTCATGAACCAAGTTTTTCAAGAGTGTTTATTTATTTCATATTTTATTTACTTATTTGGTTCAGGGTCTCACTATACGCAACTTGAACCTGCAGTGATCCTCCTGCCTCAGCCTCCCCAATGCTGGAATTACAGGCATGCACTACCACACCTGGTTTTGGTGGCCAGGTCAGTGAGGGGCTGGCGTGGGCATTTGGTACTGGGGGTCAAACCTGAGTCTTTGCACTTGCCAGGCAGGTGCTCAGACCGCCAAGCTATCTCCCTGGCCCTCAAAACAGTATTGAAAACAATAAATACGGGGCTGGGGAGATGGCTCAGTAGGATAAGCACTTCACTGGCAAACACAAGGATCTGAGTTCAATCCCTGGTTCTGCCAAAAAAACAAAACAAAACAATAAATACAGCTTTACAAATCATATTAAACACAAAGAGAACATACTTTTATACATTTTTCCTAACTTTTCCAGGTATGCTGAGCTATAATTAGCAAATAAAAATTACACTTACTAAAGGTGTACAGTATGATGTCTTGATATATGGAAATACAGTGCAATACTTAATTAACACAAACTAATAAATCCACCACCTCACACAGTCATCATTTAAAAACATATTTGAGGTAAGAATATTTAAGTCTTACTCCTTATGAAATTTTAAGAATATAGTTCTTTATACTTAAAGCCACCAACATTAGGCCTGCAGAACTGAATCCGTAAGTGAAAGTCTGTGCCCTTGACCCAGCGACGCCCCATTTCCTCCACTCTCAATCCCTGATAACCAATCTTGTCCTCTGCTGTTACGAGTTTGACTAATTTAGGTTCCCTCAACGAAGTATGAACTCTCAGTATAACTAAGTGCTACACAGTTCAAATACAATATGCATTGTACTAAATATCTTAATTCCTAGTATTAATATCAACCTAAATATGTCCTTGTGGACTCAGGTGCAAGAATCAGCAAGCTATGTTCCTTTAGCCCACCAGATGATCTTGTAAATAAAACGTTACTGAAACCCAGCCACACCCACTGTTTACATTCTGCCTGGGACCACTTTTCCTTGCCACATCAGAGCTGAACAGTTAGGATGGAGATCCTAGCCTGAAAGAAAAGCATTTGCTATCTGGTCCTTTACAGAAAACGTGTGTGACCCTAATTTTGGGTAAAAAGTAACATTTAAAAAAATAAATTTTAAAAACCATGCTGAAACTCTTTAAGAGTATAAATGCTAAATAAGGCCTTAACTTGTACTAACTTTAAATTCTATAGATGTAATAATACTTAACTCACGATTTATTTGCCTTGGTCAAATGGCTAGACAATCAGCAAACATGCTCTTTCCTCTTCTTATTCGTCTGCCCCTCTTTCAGCAGTGCACTAGCAGTGCTAGATGACCAGAGACTGAGTGATGGAAGAATGACTACATTCCCACTCAAAATGTGCATTCTTCACCAACTCAAAATATCTGAATTATGTTCAGGCAGGAAGACTAGCACTTGCTACTAAATAGATTTTTATTTCAATAATTTAAAAAACCCTTAAAACTAAGAAAATTATTCATATTTGTATGCAATGCAATAGCATTTAAAATTCTAATAGCATGCTTGCAGATATTACTAACTTGTTCTGAAATTGCCTTAATGAAAGGATGGAGAATAAATAGGATGATCTTAAAGAAAAAAAATAATAAACTTAGAGTACTGACCAGGTATCAGGACTTAATTGTAATTAATTACTACAAGCTGTAGTAATTAATTAAATGGTCTGATCCCTTTGGAAAAGTTTGACAAAATCTACTCAATCTAAATACACCTATTTCTATGACCTGAAACTTTTAACCAAGAAATGCCTATGTACACCCCTCAAAATGTATATAAAGTAATGCTTGAAGCACATCATTGGTAGCCCAAACTAGAAATGTATCAAGTGTTTATCCCGAGTGAAATGAATGAATAAATAAATGAGGGCAGTCACCTAACAAAGTGCTATACAACAGAGAAAAATAATGAAGTACAAATATATACCAAAACATGTTACTGATCTCACAAATTAAATGTTGAATGAAAGGATCCAGATGAATGGGTTACATCCTGTATCATTCCATTCATGGGATGTTTGAAACTAGGCAAGATCGATGGCCAGGGTGATGCATGCCATGGGCTAGGGGGCGATGCCCAGGAAGAAAGGTCTTCATGGCTGGTATATCCTCTTCTCGCCTGCAGGGCAGTCAACAACTGTGCGCTGGGATCAACGTTCCCCAAACAGTCCACTTAGGACTTGTGCATCCCTCTGCACAGATATTACACTTCAACAGACTTTAAAAATTAAAGGTAAGATTAAAAACCCCTGAGATATATAAGGGGCTAAAGGTGCAAACAACAAAACTTGGAGCAAACTTTTTTCTCCACGCACAGAGAATCACAAATCAATGAGAATTTACCAATTACACTGACTTTCTCTCTTCTACATGTTCCTATCTCAAAATGCACATAAATATCAAGTAGCAAAATAAGAAAACAAGGCAAAGAGTAGTAATATCGGAGGTAAGTCTCCCTCAAAGGAAACAGGAGAATATAATGAACTGGATATCAAAGGAACAAAATTGGCCTAATCAAGATCTTTTCATTGTAGTAAACACAGTGAATGATCCAGACATGAAAATGTGGTAAATGTAAACAAGGTCTCAGGAAAAGAAGGCAAGGTTCCCCTGAAATCTGACACTTGGTTATCTGCCCCTCACTCCATCTGAGTTGCGTTTAGTGTGTATCAGAACCATTAGTGGGAGCAGAACACTGCTGGCTTTGTTGACAAACACTGGTGCAGAATGAGCTGTCTGCAGAAGCCTGCTGCACACACTCTTCTGTGGAAGTCCGGTGAGTAAGCAGATGGAGAGGGAATCTCTCTGCCCTGGATAATAAAGCCTGAGGCCATCAAGGACCCGAGGCCACTCCCTGGCTTTCCCTGCAGCTCAGGGCAAGACCCAGGTGGTCATCAGGACCGAGTGAAGCAAGCTCTCCTCAGGCCTACCACAGCTGATGGATCCACTCTGGAACATAGAGGGGGCTCCCTGCTCCCTGCCTCTGCATTCACTCTTCCCACAGATGCGCACGCGGGTCTGGTCCTCAAGCTAGCTAGGCAAGCATTCTACACTAAGCTGTTACTTTGAAAAGAACTCTTGCTAAATTGCCCAAGCTGGGCTTGAGTTTAACACTCCTGCCTTCGGGGGCTCAATAGAATAAGCACTTGCCTGGTAAGTGCAGGGTCCTGAGTTCAAGCTCCGCTACAGGAAAACAAAAACAAAACAAAACAAAAAAAAATCCTCTTGCCTTAGCCTCCCAACTAGTTGGGATTACAGGCCTGTGCCACCATGCCCAACATAAAGGGATATTCTTGAATAATGGATTTGTAAGGAACCAAGGACATAAGTGGGGTAGACTGCTTACTCCAAATAGCCTCACACTGGCAGAGAGCCAAGTTATAGATCTTGACTTGCATTTTCTGAATGATTTGGGTTGATGAGACCAGGATTAACTAAGTATGTTCCACTCTTTTATCCAACTCTAGATTTTTTATCCAACTCTAGATTTTGTCATTTATTTTTGATATCTTCAACTCCATAAGTCTCCTGGGAAATACTGCTAGCTTCTTCTAAAGGTACCAGCTATCAAAAAGCAAAACAAAGCATCCTTCATTTACTTAACCACATCACCCACAATTGTTAACTTTACCCCTAACCTGTGAAAATATGTTAAAATTTAACCATTAATCCGCAATCTGGGCCAGCCAAAGAGCTCAATGGATTAAAGCGCCTGCTTAGGCAGTCGCAGGGGCCTGGAGAGATTCCCCAGCCCCTGGAGTGTGCAGAGATGGCAATTGAGACTAGATGTGGTGGTGCACCTGTAATCCCAGCACTTGGGAGGCTGTAAACAGGAGGATTACTGAGTCTGATCTACACAGTAAGACCCTGTAGAACCTGTCCTTAAAAAAATAAAAAGATTTTTTAAAAAGGCTAAAATCTGCAATCTAATGGTCATTTGGACATCATGGTTCTATGCATCTCTCTTTCAGTTTAATCCTAAATGGAGATTAAAGGCCAGAAAACCCAGGCTACGTCATGCTGTCACGGGATGAGGATCCTGTGGGCTTATCACAAGGGTATACAAGGCCTACATATCATGTTACCATTTGAGGAGACAAGCAACCCTTACAGTAAATTACCTGGCGAATGCAAGGTTGAGGTGGGGAGGCTGCATTCTTCTATAGCGGTTGTAAGCCACTGAGGGCGCAACTGGAACATCGGTTCCTGGAACCTAGGCCTGCTCATGTGCCACGCCTTCAGAGAAGGACAGCTCTGACTAGCAACAGATGGGGAGCGAGCAAATGGCTAAAGATTCAGACATGTAAATGCAGCTGGAAGGGATTCCCAAAGTGCAAGGGACAAAGGAAATCTTTCCTTCTAAAGCGATGTCTTTCAGTGTTGTTATTTTTGTAAAGGCTTTTGTTTTGCAGATAGTATCTTTATACTTGGTGGATCTTTTTACACAATCGCTTAAAGACAACTATTACCTTATCTTTATAGATGGAGAAAATAAAGCTCAGAAAGTTGAAATGTTTATCTATCAACGACTAGGAAGGAACTGAAAGGGAATTCTCATGCCTCTGTGAGTTAAGTTCACAGAAGAGTCTTGTCACCTATGTCCTACTTTTCCATCCGTCCTTTTCTTTTAATCACACTGACACTAATAAAGGTCTGTTCCTCTCCTGCTTCCCTGGTTCCTCCATCCAGACTTAAGGAAAAGTTGGAAGAAAAGCGAGGCAACACACCAATGCTAAATTCATCTGAACTCACAGGCTTCTTGGCTCACCCCAAGATAACGCTACCATATCATTTTCACCAAATTGGCACCCACATCACCACCGTACGATAGCTGCTGATTGAGCAGTTGAGGACTTCAGTGGCATTCTACTGAAAAGTTGTGATTTCAGTGATGCTGAGAGGAATTCAGTCATGGAAAAAGGAAAGCTAAACATAAGGATCTTTAAATATTAAATAATCCTCATGAAGTGTCAATGGAAACATCTGTGCTTTTAGAAACACGCACTTGATTTTTTTCCTTTGCACTGGCTAATCTCACACGGAGCATCTCAGTAACGCCACGGCCATGAGAAGAATGGGGACAGGGAAAATAGCCAGAAAAGGAAGCCCATTATACCATCTTATCTATGCTTGTGTCCTTATTATCCTCGTTTCTACAAGGAAATGAGGACTTGGGAGGACAACGACTGAGGCTCAGAGACAACAGTGGCCAAGCTGGAAGCGGCTAGGTCTCCGACTCCAGAAGCCCGTGTCTGCTCTACCACCTGCAGTCGCCCTACAGTTGTGCATTTCCCCTAATATACCAAATAAGACCAGTCCCAGAGATCTGAAGCAACTGAAAGCTAAGAATAAGGACATGGAGGGCGCATTAGCCCCTTCCCCTCAAAGCATAAGCTTCATATGCAAGGGCTAAAAAGTTCTTCACAGTGTCATGCTTCACACTGCGATGTCTCTCCAAGATTCATGTGCTCACAGGCGCAGCCCTGGGAGGTGACTGGATCACAGGGGTACACGATGCTCATCAGTGAGCCCCTCCGCCGGTGCGCTCACAGCTAACTGTGGCGCGGAAAGGGAGCGCAGCTGAAAGCGGTGGGGCACTGCAGCATGGCCTGCAAGCGTCACTCCCTGCTTCGTGGATGCCTGCAGCTATCCTCTGCCATGCTGTCCTGCACTGGAGCCAGCCAACTACAGCCTGACATGGCCTCAAAGTGTGAGACAAATAAAGCTGGTCTCCCTTAAGTTTGGATATCAAGTACACAGCCCAGCAATGTGCGAGTGACTGAGACCAGGGGTGGTGGTACCGGGGGATGCACGGGATACTGCGCTGTCACATGTACCGCCACTAAAGAACTGACCGCTGGCCCACTACCATCCGGGCTCCCCTTTCTTCGCAAGGTCTTTCCTATACCTTTAGGGACAGCAGCACAGTGTCTCTCAAAGTAAACCATCCTATGAAGTGCTGGGTGCCTGGGTCACAGGCAACCTGTTAACTTGTGGAGAAGGGAAGGAACTGGAGTCCTAGTGCCTTGCGCATTCTGTGCCTCTAAGAATAAAAGTTATGCCATACTGTTACCCACCTTGAAACTGAACCAGAGTATCAA
>NDGN011417148.1:0-12199 GCA_002564285.1 Tympanoctomys barrerae
GAAGAATGTATGCAATATGTTAATTATTGAAACTGTCCTACCAATTTGATTTGAAACTGTCTCCTTACTATTTGTTTTCAATAAAACTATGGGGAAAAATAAATGATAATCTTTGAGCATAAGGAACAATTCATTTTGGGAAATTATTCTCTTTACTCTAGCTCCAGTTTCTTTTTTTGTATATCCCTGGAAGAGTTTTCTGGGCTGACCAAAATCACATTATCACATGAGTTGAAGAAATTTAGAGATGCTTTAAAAATATTTATTCATGTGTGTTTTATACTTAGGTTTTTGCTTAATTTTCATGCATTCATGTGACTTATAAATCTTCTCTAACTGGGAAAATTACACAACTAATCAGTCCTTATGTCTCTGTGCAATTTTTCTCCCATATCTAGTAAATACTGGCATGTTAGATACTATAGAATCTCCAAGTCACATCCCCACTTATGTGCACTGAAGTGAAAGGCACATAAGCACTCAGTCTTTACATTATGTTCATGTATTTTATGATAAAGTATAAAATGTCATTTCTAATTGTGCATGACATACTTACATGAAAAAATTTAAAACAGCTAGAGCAAGTTACATTGATCAAATGTGTTTGCCTCTATAAATCATTGATATGACCTGTTCTGGGAATATTACTGTAATGGTTATCTTTTTATATTTTTGTTCTGACTTAATAGGGGTAACAAATGACTAAAAATCAATAAACAAGAACTGTGATCTAGGTGTTGATTGATTCAGAAACTGTTTGTCTCTTTGCATAATTCTACTACCCAGACAATTATTGCTGAAATATATGCAATCTCAAATCTGAGACTCCGTAGAGAGACTTATTGATTTTCATGAAAAAAGAAATGTGCAGCCGTGCATGACAATTTGATGTACATCTTCTAGGCCCTTGATGGGGCATGGCTGTTCTCTTTGGGGAGCTATGCAGAGCACACATGGAAATTCTATTACTCTTGTGACCAGTCACCCATGAAAGGTAATTACATATCTCGGAATATGAGGTGACCTGATCCCCTTATCATGTAGGACACTAGAGCAAACCACAGCTATAATGGAGTTTGCTGTACAGAAAGATGAATATAAATAAGGACAAGGGTCCCACTCAGTGTTTGAAAGGGCAATATAAATAATCAAATTTAAGATAAGATTTAAATTTGCCTGGTCTATGAAAATACTTAAGGCAAGATATGCTTAAAGACAACAATGTTGTTTATGTAATTCATTGTTGGAAACAATAGCCACAGGAAGACACAGTTAATCAAATGTAATATATATATATATAACTATATATAACTATATATAACTATATATATATATATATATATATAACTTACATAGGACCACATAGATCCATTTATTCTAAATGTTCACATAGGATTGTACTAGAAAACACTGAGGATAAGTAAAGTGTTCAAGATAATTCCAGAGACCATACTTCCTCTAATTGTTGTTATAAACAAATTCATTTTTTATTGTTTTAGTAAATATTCTTTTGTCAATCACTTACCTTCTAGATACATCATCTCATTATAGATAAGAACAATGGTGACCCTGGTTAACTTGATCTGAGAGATCCTAATTTCTGTACCTATGTTCATATGCTTTGATTAAGTAAGTCTTCATATTGAGACAATTGAGTCATATAACTAAGTCATAATATCTTAGTTAGTTTTCTCTAATTGCTAAGACAAAATACCTGACACCCAAAATTAAGGGTAGAAAGGTTTTTTATTTAGCTCACAGTTTTTAGATATCTCAGTCCATAATCAACTGGCTTAAGGCAGGGTGGCACAGAGCAGAGTGGCAGCAGTTCATGGCAGCAGAAGACAGCAAAAGACACAAGCAACCTAAAAGGTATCTTTATGCCCCTTTTATCTAATCCAGACTACCAGAATTAGGGTAGTACCAAACCAAATTAGTGGATTGATGTAGTAATCACACATATCCTTAATCCCAGTGCCACAAACTCTAGATCCAGCCACCTCTGTAAAAGCCATATGACTGAATGAGGCTTTAGAGGTACATCTAGACATCAGCCATAATACTGTGCAATTCTACCTATTGGTTACTCACTCCATTATCCACACAGGTTTTATGTTCTGGTTTTCATATGTTCATTCAAATGTTTTGACTCTGTATCCATAAAATATCATTGGGTAATTGGAATTTCTCTCAATCAACCCTCTGCTAAGAAGAGAGATGAAAGCATATATTTATTTGACCATGAGAAAATCATCATCATAAAGAAATTTACATGTTGCTTCTGGAAAAAAATAGGTGGATGTCAAAATCAGGCCGTGTGTTCAGCAAACTTTTCAAAGAACAAAAAATAAGTTGTGTCTTGATGGAAGAGTAGAAGGAAGCTTACAAATGAAATGCTCCCATCAGTTATTGGGAGGAGAATAGCTGGAAAAATCACTAGTAGGCTGGACAGTACTACAAAATGTGTGATGAGATTTATGATATGTTTTATACAACCTTTATTAGACATATGTTGGAAATATTTTCTATAGCATAACAACTTACCTTTTCATTCTGTTCAAAGTTTACTGTATTCCCAGCCTGTGCCATCATTTAATGAAAACAGCAGGTAGAAATTGTGTGATAAAAATCTTAGAAAACATTTTTCCTTCATTTAAGTGAACATTTTTCAAAAATTTCATTTTAACTGAAATTACATATTATGAATCAGTATAACAGTGTATTTCAGCCAGCATAGCTCAACTAGACTTGTATGCCCACAAATATTCAAAAGTTACAATACATAACTCAAGAACAGATGCATACAATTAAGGTAAATCCAAATAGGAAGTCCTAGGCCAGCCAAATAGCTCAGTGGATTAAAGTGTCTGCAAGCAGTTTCCATCCTAAGGCTCTGAATCGGTTGGCCCCGCCCCAAGGGCATACTGAGCCAGCAATAGAGACTGGGCGTGGTGGTGGACATCTGTAACCCTAGCTCTCCAGAGGCTGTAAACAGGTGGATCACTACAAGTCCAATCTAGTAGTGAGGCCTTGAACACCCTGTAGACTCTTCCCTAAAAATACAAAGCAAAATAAAACAAAACAAAACAAATAAACAATAACAACAACAAAACCAATTAGGATGTCATTCTGGACCTCATCTCAGTGTAGAGGAGTCCATACTCACAATCCTAGGGAAAAGTTATTGGAATTTTAATGAACAGTTCCCACCTATTACTTCCTATTCAATCCACCAAGAGAATAAAGACACTAAGGTATATTTGTAGTTGTGGAGAGCCAAGGGAGTCCTAAATCCAGCCAAAATGATTAATTTCATTAATTAATGAACATGGGAGTGGCTCCTTGATGAATTACTGAGAAATGTAGCTCAGGGCTAAATAGATAGGAGGATGAAATCCTCCCTTCCACATGGAGGGAGAGAGGGAGAGAGGGAGGGAGAGAGGGAGAGGAAGAGGGAGAGGGAGACAGAGAGAGAGAGGGGAGAGAGAGAGAGAGAGAGAGAGAGAGAGAGAGAGAGAGAGAGATGAGAGGCAGAAAGAGTATTCTGCCTATCACAGATTGGGGCAGTATCTACTGTACTGAGGTCAGTGTTTCAGTTTTCATGTGCAATCACCATGATTTGAGACATTTCACTTTTCCCCATGCTACCTGGGAGCTATAGCTGACATATCACATTACTTTAAAGACTACGTATCAGACCCCAGTGAGACTCTTTTGCATTGCTTAAAGCCTTCTGAGGGAATAAAGTAATATCCTAATATCTGTACATATCAATACACAGAAGTAGGGGCAAATGCTCTTTTTTCAAGGAGAACTGTCCAAATAGTTCATTGTATTCCATTCAGTTTATTTTATTCACTGATTTCCATTTAGATTGTTTCTGGAATATGTATGGGGTTGAAAATCAAGACGCTCTTACTTTCATTATTACCATTCAAACCACCTCCCTAAGAAACCTTGTATAGGTATTTCTTTAGAATAATGTATGCATGAATTAATTTTGGTAATTTTGGTCTGTTTGCGTTATACTCTTGTGTAACAACAAAATAACATGCTCAAATCTAATATGCCAACAAACCAAGGAGGACCTCTGGACTAATCGAGCTCAGAAGGTCATGATCTTGCTGTATATACTGACCACTTTTACCAGACCAAGAAAGCTGAGGTATGCACAAATAAAAGAACCCCTCCAGCTAAATGCTTCATAGAATGTCACTTTACCTCTAGGGTTAAGCTTCACTTCTTTAATGCAATATTTATCCATGTCATATTTATCTAGCCTTTAAAAAATTCTTTATTGTTTTCTATCTGAGTCTTCTATATTTCACGTTTAGGTTCATTAATCCTGGGTAAATCTCCAGTTCTTTTTTACTTAAAATGTATCACTTCTGCTTTGCCACCCCTTCCGCAAGAGAAAGGACCATTCTCAGCAATCAGACTGGGGACATACCAGAAAATGTCACCATCACTCTGAAGAGATGCACAGATATTGCAGGGCTCCAGAGGAGCCCTGCAGAGGGACTTCAACCACATCAGTGTGGAACTCAGTCTCCTTGGGAAGAAGCAGAGGCTCTGGGTTGACAAATGGTGGGGAAAAAGAAAGGAGCAACTGTCCTCATGTCTGTAGCCAAGTATAGAACCGGATCAAGGGGGTCATGCTGGGCTTCCGTTATAAGAGGGACCTGTGTGCTCACTTCCCCATCAAAGTTGCTTTTCAGGAGAATGGGTCTCTTGTCGCAAACCAGAAGTTCTTGGATGAAAAATACATTTGCCAAGCTCGTATGAGGGCAGGTGTTGCTTGCTCAGTATCTCAAGCCCAGAGAGATGAGCTAATCCTTGAAGAGAACGACATTGAGCTTTTTTAAATTCAGC
Organism: Tympanoctomys barrerae; assembly: GCA_002564285.1. Lineage (NCBI taxonomy): Eukaryota > Metazoa > Chordata > Mammalia > Rodentia > Octodontidae > Tympanoctomys > Tympanoctomys barrerae. The sequence continues at coordinate 4,873 of NDGN011417148.1, forward strand.
TGCTTTGATTCAGCAGGCCACAGCAGTAAAAAACAAGGATATCAGAAAAAGTGTGGATGGTGTCTATGTTTCTGAAAAGGAATGAACTCAGCAGACAGAAGCTGGTTTCTGTGGTGGGATCTGCTCCTGAGTCTTGCTGCTGGGCTGCAAAGCCAATCTGTTATATTGTAATGAGACAATAAAAGATCTTTAGTCATTAAAATATGTCACTTCCAAATATTAGTTATTGTCAGAATTGTTATCCTAGACAATGAAAATTCTTCTTTTCCAAATGTCATTAATATTTCATAACCATAAGAATGTAACACTAGTTGATCGTACATGTATGGTTTATTTCAGTTCTATCAAATTTTCTTTTACAGATGACTTATAAGGAAAATTTTGCTTATATTCATTAATCAGTTCAGTACTTTGCATCACTAACTGTTTATATTTGTAGGCTAATTCCTCAATATTTTGTGAATCCTTTCTTAGTTAAACATATATTTTGTATACTGACATTTTCATTCATATACCTTATGGCATTATTCTGTTAATGCTTATCTGTTAAAACACAAGTTAATAATTCTAATAAAGTGATTTTATTTCCTTCTAATGGCTCTTAAAAGTTATGTTTGCTTAAGCTGGGGAGATAGCTTGGCAACATAAGCAACTGCCTGGCAAGTGCAAGCAACAGAGTTCGATCCCTGGTACTGCATGCAGTGCTGGCCTGGAGACCCATGTGTGCCCTAATGGCCCTGAAACCAGGAGTGGTGGCACATTTTTTGTATACTGTAATCCCAGGCTGAGACAGGAGGATCACTACTAGTCCAAACAGCATAGCAGGACCCTTTATCAAATAATAATAATAAAAATGTTATGCTTGCTTGTTTCACTAAGAGCGGTAGGCACGCCTGTAATCTCAGCACTTAGGAGGCTGACCCCATGATTTTCTGGGCACAGTAGGCCATGTCATGAGTTCAAGGCCATTCTGAACTACATAGTGAGCCCTAGCTCAAAAATATTACACTTACTTGCTACATTTTGGTACCAAATTGTTTATTGTGTGTCATCTGTTCTGTAGGTTAATAAACATTCTGTTATATATAAAAAATCTTATATATTATTTAGTCCACTTATGTGTTGCTATGCTTATTGCTGTATTGGTTTAAGTGTTATACTGTTGTATTTATTCCTATAGTTTTTTTCCAAATCTTAACATGCGATAAATCTTCCTATCATCTTGTATTTTACTGTATTTCCACTGTAAAAAAAGTTGTTCTTGTTGCTTGTGCTTCCTTCAATAGGCATATTCTAAAATTCTGCAAAAACCAAGGTCATGGAAATTTTTTTCAATTTTTCTTTTAGAATTTTTGTGTTTAAGTCACACTTTTAAAAATTTAATCTGTTTAGTGTGGATTTTTGGTACAAGATAAGGTGGTGCTAACTACAGTATAATCAAAACCTGCTGTCTCTATCTAGGGAGGATTTCAGGCCTGACTATTACTCCCCATCTTGAGGTCCAGCCCCCTGTAGATAGCCTTCAGCTACAGTTTTGATGTGGGTTCATTTTCTGCACTGTAAATCTTGTTGTAAGCAACTGAATTAGAAATATCATAGGCGGGCAGACAGGGCTAGGCCCTCTAAGGAGCCAGTGTGGAAGATGAGATGCCTTACAACTTTGGGGGACACTGGCACCTCTGCTCTGGGCCAGACCTCAAGACAAAAGATTAAGCAAATAACCTCACCTACCTCTCTAGGGATGGACATCATGGGTTGGTATTCTAAATAGGTATCGATCACGTTGAATGAACCAGGGAGAGTCACTAACCCAAGCCCATACAGGAAAAGTCTCTCTTCTGTATTTATGCCCTCTTTCTACATGATTTGCTTGTATATTTTATCATAATTTAATCAATTTTACTTGATTAATCAATTTACTTGATTAAATACTCACAATCTTATTGCCTGACCATAGTTTTGTCTCACTTGATGCCTACCTTACAAGTCCCCATGTTTCCAACCTTGGACCCAGCTCACCTTGTGGATTTTCTCTATAAAATTCCTTAGAAAAGGCAGGGTACTTGGAAACCATTTGGGACCCCTTCTACCTCTCTCTCAGACAGAAGTTTTCTTACCCTTAGTAAATAAGTCTTGCTCTCAATTTCTGCTACTCCTAGAATTCGTTTTTTGATTTTAGAGAACACAGATCCATGCCAAATATCTAGCAGGTTGACAGTTTTTTTCTCCTACATCACTCTTGAGGATCCAAACTCTCTATGGCTGATTTTTTAAAAATGTATTTGGTACAGGGTCTCACAGCTCAGACTCATGTTTTCAGCCTCCCCAGTGCTTTGATTACAGTGCTCCTGGCAGGGGGCCAGTGGCATGTGGCGCTAGGGACAGAACCTGGTCCCTACCTGTCTGCTGAGCTATCTCTCCAGCCCCCCTCCCCCGGCTGCTTATTAATCTTGTTGTCTATAAGAATGTCAGCATTGCTTCTATAAGCAGGGTTAACATGACACCATTCAACTTTGAAAGACAGCAACACCAAGTTGTCCTTTTAAAGAAAAAAGACATTAAGAATGTCTGTGCACACAACTTTCTGCATATAGTAGGACTGCAAGGACAGGAAGTCACAGGCAGGAAAAAGGAGAAAATAGGGCCTCATTAAACTTTATTAAAGAAATTAATAGGGAATCTTCCCAAAGGCAGCTTTTTGCCTCTGCAATTAGACTCCAGCAGTTAGAAAGACAAAGACAGAAAGAAGCCAGACCTAGGAAGATGCCAGCTAACACAATTATCCTAAGAATTTAGCTAGAATAGTTGACAGGCAAAAGGATGTGGCCAGGAACATAAAAGGCCCAGTAACTGCCCCCTTCACCCACCTCTGATAAAGTGTAAGCGAGACAGGGAGCAGCCACTTCAGGACTCTCATGTAATATATAAAGCATGTTCCTCCCTTAGTCATTAACTCCAAGGCTCTCCACACACATGTGTATCCATCACAAAGGGCTGGAAGAAATAAAATGCTCAGAAAGAATGTACATGGAGGTGCCCAGTTTAGGATTAAAGACAGCCAGAGAGCAGATCAGAGGGCACCAACTACCATGAGCCCATGTTGGGGAAGAGAGAAATCTCTAGTCCTAGATGAAAAGGAGGTGAGGACAAAATTCTACTGGTATTTACCTCTGATGTCCTCTGCATCCCCAGAATATCTATATTCATTATTTTAAAAATCCTTTATTTTAAACTATGTCTCTTTAATTCATAGCCGAAACTGAGCATTTATGTGTCTATCAGTTGAAAATTCCAGATGAGAAGCAGTGTCTCGTCCCATCTTGCCACAACAGGACCAGTGCTGGCAGGACCACGTGCACCCTGATGTCGACCATCACACCTATACTGGCCTCGGAATCCAGGGAATTCAAGGGATTGTGTCTGGGTTCAGTGAAACTAGATCTCTTTGTATTACAGCCAAGTTTCATTGGTCAGATATACATATTTATTTGCTTTCAAGCTATTAATGTTTCAAGCAGCTGAACTAGAAACATTATAGGCAGTCAGACAAGGTTATATCCTCAAGGAGACATTATGGAACACAAGATGACTTTGCAACTTTGGGAGAGACAGACCCCTCTGTGGGCCAGACCTCCAGATGAAAAGTAAATACATTTTGCCACATAGCTCCCTAAAGATAGGTATCCGGGATTAATATTATAAATAAGTCTCTCAGCTTGAGCACACCTGGAAGAGTCACCAACCCAGCCCCCTACAGGAAAAGCCCCAGGTCTTCATTTATGCCTACTTGTCGTGCCCACTTGTTATGTGACTCACTTCCCCATTTTGTCCTGGATTTAATCAATTTTACCTTAGCCAGGCGTGATTGTAATTTTATTGGTTGACCATAGTTCTGTCCTAATTCATGCCCACCTAGAGAGTTCCCATGTTTTCTACCTTAGACCCACCTCACCTCATGGTTTTACTCTATCAAATCTCTGGAAAAGACAGCTTCCTGTGGTAAACTGCTCAGCCCCCTTCTGCCCTTCTCTTGGACAGGAGATTTCTTTCCCTCAGTAAATATATTCTGCTCTTAATCTGTTTTGTTCCTAAAATTCATTCTTCAGTTTTAGAGAACATGAACTAGACCTAGGTGTCTTTCAGGTTGGGAGTTCCATTCACCTATATCAATCATTAGGACTTACAGCTGAATCAAAGGAAGCTTTTGCAGATATTTTCAACTCACAAATCTACCATAATTAGGGAGCTGGTGCAGTGATTCAAGAAGCAAAAGGACATAATTTCCTCTCAGTTGTAAATGAAAACCTGGGAGCCAAGGTCTTTAGGACATGGAGGGAATCTGAAAATGCTATTTTGTCTGATAAGTAAATGAATTTCAAGGCATAAAATCAGGTGGTCAGGAAATGAGCCATGTAGAAACTTCTTTGTTTCTGGCTTGACTGTGAGCTCAGATTTGCTAAGCATTCTTCTTGAAGAAGTGTTGTTCACTGACAACTTTCCTATTCATTCAAATTTTTCTGATTATGGAATTGAAATGAGCCTTTCGTATGAAAATGAAGTGTAATAATTTCTAATCAGCATGGATCACCTCTGGGGCTGACCTAATGAAAGACCTTTGAAAAACAAGAAGGATAACACAAAAGCAATCATTAAAATCCAGACTGTATTTTAAGAGCTGTAGTTTTAATTTGAATAGTCACAAGTAACCTTTTTAACATTTGTCCTTCCATATTCTAAAACATTTGCTTTTGGAAGAGTAACAAAATAGGCCCTCCATAATTTATCAAATGCAATAATAAAAATCCTAATCAATAAAATACAATTAATGGTGAAAATGTCAAATCTTCAGTAGGGAGAATCATAAAGAGAGCAAGATGTACGTTAGTAGGGCCCATGTTTCCTTCAAACATAATAAAGACAATATGATACATATATTTTTCCTTCTATATATATATGTATGTATATATATATACCATTTGTATAATATATACTAATATTATAGATAGATAGATAGATAGATAGACATACACACTCAGCATTTAGATTAGTGAGATCAGTATATAAAATGGACTATGGAGACACCAACATGATAAAATTTTTGGTTATGATATATAATTTTCAAATTTTCCTCCACAGAATTAGTCCAATTCTTAATAAACCCACAGTGTCTCAGCTACTGTGCTGTTAAAACTGTTGTGAATGATTAACTTCACTTCATTTCAGAAGCTAGTGGGACAGGAGTTGGCAGGCTGCATGAACTAAAGAGCCATTATTAAAGCCATCGTCGCTGGCCAGATGACTTTGATGGTAAAGCTACTTTGGCTGTCCAATACTATTCTAACTAAAAACAATAATCTTTTAACTAAAGAATCTTTAAATTGGCAAGTATTACAATCACAAGCAGCTAAGTTAAAAAGAAATTAATATATAGTCAGAGAAGGACTAGACTCTGAAGGAAGTCCATGATGACAACTGACAGCTGAATGGTGGCTGGTGGTGCACCGGAAGACCGACAGGCCTCAATCTCAGGATGCAATGGCCACATTCATGTGCCTCCCTGAGGCATAAGCAGTAGCTTGGAATTGTTCAGTAATTAGTGCCATTGGTCTAGTAAAATCCATAGATGACCTCAGTCATGCAGGAGGTGTCCAAAGTGTCTGCATCCATCCTTCCCCAAAATGCCTTTGTTCTTCCCATGTATCCTTGCTACATGACTCATTTTCCATGGGACCAATATTTGCTAAGCAGCTATACATGTAATCCTGTAGGTTGATTATAGTTTGATCCACATTATGACACACATTATGATCCATAGTGTGACTTTGCTGTATAAATTTCCCCTGATCAAAGGCCTCACTGGCAACCTACTTTTGAGACTCCTCCTTTCTCTCAGAACCTATCTCTCAATAAACCTCTTCTGCTTTTAACATGTATTGACCCTTGGAATGTATTCATTGATTTCACAGGCAAAACCTCAGTACATCTGACATCTGGCAGGTTAGGAGTTACATTTGTCTATCTTGTGCAATTGGAAATGTTCTAACACAGAACACTGGACACATGGCAGACAGTTTTATAAATCAAATCAATATCCTTGACAAGTTCAAAGTGAATGTATACTACATTGTTGATTAACTGTTTTCTCTTCAAATACATATACCTTCAGAATTATTCCAAATACATAAATCAATTTTGACATTACAAATTTAAGTTGCAATTTTCAAGTTTGCTTGTAATATAACAATTGTACTATATCATTAAATTCAAGTTATGTATATTTCTCTAAGATTTATATAATGTGCTCTTTTTAGTAAGCAGAATAATTTTAACACTTAACATTTAACAATGCAGATGGCCTTTTGGAATGCTTAGGCAAAGCAGCGACTCAAGAATAGCAAACATAGGTGACAAATCTTAGATGAAATTCTAGAAAAAAAAACCTCAAGGATACCAATTAACACATGGAGTTGAGGAAAAGCAAAAAGAAAGAAATTAAATAAATAAATGAGAAATTTTAATGAGAGATACAAGAAAAATCTATTTTTAGAAATCTATTTCTTTTAAGTATAAAGCACAGTATGCTACAATACAGCCCAATATTTCATATTAACATCAATGATAAAATCTACAAGGAAAGATTAGCAAAAATGCAACAGCATTAGGCATAATAACACATTATAGTCAAGCATAATTTGTGTCAATAATTTAAGAATCATTTAATATTTATAAGCTTGTATTAAATTCTCAGTATATCATTTGACCATACATAAAAAAGCATCATTTCAGCCAATGTCAAACATAGAGTTGATAAAATTCAGCATTTAATTTTGGTGATAGTGTTATTAAAATAACATAAATATTTTTCTTTCACTTTTTTTTTTAAATGTATTTACTTGTTACAGGGTCTCACTATCCAGCTTGGACTCGTAGTGATCCTCCTCTTCTCAGCCTTCCCAGTGCTGGGATTACAGGTGTACACCACCAGGCTCTACTCCCTGGGCCAGGCCTTTGGCCAGCTCAGCCCACCTGGGGGCAGGATTGGGCAGCATGTGCTGCTGGGGATCAAACCACTGTTCGTGGGCTTGCTTAAGCTTGCCTAGGCAGGTGCTTTAGCGTGCCGAGCTATCTCGCCGGCCCCTATTTTGATATTTACAAAATACTCATGATGTGTCCACATTTTACATGGTCATTATTCCACCAGCAGAGTATCTGAAACACTAGAGAACATTCTGTAAGTCTATTAGGAACTAGACAAAATGGCTATCAATATTATTGTATAATGTTGTTTTATTTTATAGTCAACACAGATTAGAAGGTATTTTTTTTT
>NDGN011417152.1:0-12085 GCA_002564285.1 Tympanoctomys barrerae
GAAGGAAGGAAGGAAGGAAGGAAGGAAGGAAGGAAGGAAGGAAGGAAGGAAGGAAGGATAGATTCTATGGAGAAGACTCCAGAAAGAAAAAAGAGGAATATAATAAGAATTACTACATCATATGAGGAAAACCACCGAGGAGATTTAGAGGAAAAATCAAGGGCTTGGTAGTTTAACCACAGTAATCTAAAGGCAACTTCAGGACTCTGTGAAAAAAACCATCATCCCAAGTAAAACCATGTGCTAAGAAAAGTGTTGCAGCAGAGAATGAAAGCTTAGATTGTAATTAGATTTTAAGGCATAAAAGAATAGAACACTATTTTAGATGTTGCTATGGACAATAATACTTAATGACATATTTCAGTTCTAATTATACCTAAATTATAAAATGTCAAGCCCTACTGTTTCTGTACACAGCCCTACACCTCCGCCCTCTATCAGCATTCTGTGAAGCTTCGCCTAATTAACTAAATTGTTGCCTGCCAGACACCCCGACTCGGAGGAATTGCATGTCGGAGGTCTGCTTGACATAGGGCTTAACAGCATCTTCATGTGGAGCAAAACATGACAGGGGTTCTGAACAAAATTTATAGTCCTGCCCAACAGAGGTTCCGCTCCCAGAAGAAGAGACTGCTCTCCAGACAGATGACTAATGTGTCACCATGTCAGCAGTTCCTTTATGGAGGTAGAAGAACACCCAAATAAATCAGATTTGTCAAAGGCCTGAACACCATTAGCAGTGTCAGCCGGGACTTGAATCCGGCGTCTCAGAGCAATGGTCAGGAACGTTTTCTGGGCGCTTGCTTCCTGGGAGCCCCTTCCCCAGCAGGGCAGCCCATTGGAAGGCTTCACAAGTTTCCCCAAAGGACACTCAGGGTCTGCTGCCACATAGCCTCAAGCAGTGAATGCATCTGAATAGGCAAACTAGGGCCCAAGCAAGGAAAGAACAAGGCGTGCTGTGCTGCTTTGTCCTTTGGGGCTGTTCTGTCTCGGTGACACTAAGCAATGCAGGTTCCTGCATGAAGTTGGTCAGAGGTGTTTTCAGGAAAATTGTTAAACCAAATATGTAGAAGAGTCTTACAAATTACATAGTTAATAATATTTATGTAATTTTCAAATAAAATGTATAAATTCATCCTATTGATTTTGGTATTCAGCAAATAAGTGGATGTCAAATAACTAAAGAGATCTACATAAAAAGTAAAGAGGCACAATTTTCATTTTTGTTATTAATGCTTCTCTACACTTTAGAATTTTATAGCACACAGCCTGGAAACTGGAAGTGAGTGAGACAAGTACACACAGTAAATGTAAGGACTAGTAAAACATTTAGTGGATGTTTAACATTTCTTTGAAGCTTTTTACAGTACAAAACAAATTGCTAAGAATGATTGAAGTGAATTCAAGTCAAAGGAGAGCATTTTGAGTATGTAAAGTGGCCTCGTGGCCATGTATCTTACACTGTAATAAATTTCACTTAACCACTATTGTATTTTTCTCAGCACTCCTCATCAATCAAATGTTTACAGCAATTTCAGCCAAATAAAAACATGACAGTGTGTCTCATTCACCTATTTATGAAATCTGGTGCGACAACTTCTGGCTCTTCCCCAAGTCAAAATAATCATGAAGGGAAACGTCTAAGTCAATTCAAGACATGGAGGCAGCCATGACAGTGAAGCCAAAGAGACTTGTGAAAGAGTGAAAACAATGATGGGATATGTGTGTCTGAAGTAAAAGGGAATTTTTTGAAGTAGATTAATGGCAAGGTATCTTCTACATTTTATTTATTTATTGGAAACAGGGTCTCACTACATAGTTCAGACTTACTGTGAGCCTCCTGTCTCAGCCTCCTCAGTGCTGGGATTACAGACCTGTGCCACCACTCCTGACTTCAGCGAGGGCATGGCACACCCGGAACTGGCATGGCATGTGGTATTTACCGGGGATCAAACTCGGCTCCTTGCACTTTCCAGGCAGGTGCTTAGGTATCTTTTACTATCAATTTAATAAACATTCAACACATTTTTAGATCAGACCTTATATTTGTTGAATGTTGAACTAACATTTTTTTTTGTGAGGGAGCAGTTTTGGCTTACAAAAATTTTGAAATGCTAGAATTGAGAGTTTACCATTTCAAAATATGTAAGGAAATGATTATGTTAAAAAGTGAAAGATTCACTTTCCATTTGTAAAGCAAATAGTAGTAGAACCTTCCTGCAATATAATTAGAAATTATTAGAAAGTGAACATGCACACCTTTAATAAAACACCTTTTCTTTCTCTGCCAATCTAATTTAATTCACCTAATTTATTATACCACTTACATTAAAATTAATCAAAGATAATTGAAATATAGAACTTATGAGGGGGAGCAAAAGAGGACTTACAGAGAATATCTTGTATCTCTGGAAGAAATGGTCAGCATCCAAGGTTTAAGGTGTTTATTCTTACTCCGTTGAATAGGTGTAGCTGCTTGCCATGAATAAGTGATTTCTATTCCTTTATAGAATCAGTTTAACTACTTTGTAAATATCTGGACATTTATGTATCTTCTCAATTAACAGTGCTTTCTTCATTCACTAATTAGATAATAGTGAATGCTGTGGCCCAAGAGATTCAAATATAAAAGCATCTGTCTCTGTGATCAGAGAACTTGGCATTTTGGAGCAAAGCAAGTGTACACTCAACACAACTGCCATCAGGGAAAGTTAGGGTGAAAGCAAGTGGATACGACAGAGTGCCCACAGTTTCAAAAATGTGTTTAACTATACCTTATAAAAAGAATTGTGTTCAACTACCTACAATATTAGGACTGGCATCAAGTATGTAAAGGTCCTTTAAGGATTTCTCCAAATACAGCTTCTCTAACAACAATGGAAGACCCATCTCTGACAAAACAAAACAAAAGAGAGGGATATAAATAAAGGATCATTTTGTTGTGGAAAAAATATATGTATATAGATACAAGATAGGATAGATATACAGCTACTTTCTCTTAGTTTAATAAGAAGAAAGCTTTGTGCTAATATTGTTTAGACAAGATATCATGTCTGCATCTTGCCTTCTGAATAACTACTATGAAGACAATAATATGCAATGTATTAATTATTGTAACTGTCCTACTAACCTGTTTTGAAACTGTTTCATTGTTTTTTTCTGATTAAAATGAATAAAAAATTTAAATATTAAAGAAAAGAATTGTGGAGCAACCAGAAAAATTGCATGGTGTGAAATGTTATTTACAACAACTAAACCCCAATTTATGTCTTTTTAGATCATGGGCTTATGCTTCACTAGACTGTTCACTTAAAAACTCTATATTTGGCACACAAGACACATTTTTCTCCACTTAGAAGGACCATGGACTTCTTCTCAGCACAGGAGGAACTTGAAGTGAAACTTGAAAGACCTTAAGTAGCCAGCAAAGATTGGGACTGATAAAATAACGCAGTTATGTGAACTGCAGTGGAATAAGACATCCAATCAAAGAAATACCTAAATAACATGTATGAATGTAACAGGTGTGAGGAGATAGGTGGTTAAGAGTGCTGAACATATAAAAGTGAGGAAAGAATTGAGTTGACATGAGCAAGGAAAAGATGTGAAGTATGAGTTTGATGCCTTTCAGTCCAGGTTTCTTAAGATTTCTGGGTGTTACTGGCAATCAAGAAGAGTTGAATGAATAAGTAAATGAGTTGGTAAGAAGTAAAAATGCCAAATGACATGAAACTATTATACAGAACTTATCCAATTTTGTTTTTCTCATATTGTTTAACAACATGTGATTGTAAAAATAGCAAGTCTTTCCTGAGATGTTCAACATCGTGAGTTGGCTGAAGAGTGAATGTGAAGAGGGAGATGATGGTGCAAAATACATCCCGTCAACTGAGCAAGAAAGAAAAAAATGAGCTTCCCTGTACAGGTCCTCTTCTGTACAGTCAGAGAGGGAATGAAGGAGGCTGTGTAAGAAGTCTCAGAGTGCAGCACAGTTGTTCGAAAGGTACGGGCGGATGTGTAGAAGTCTTAGGCCTAAGTTTCCCACAGGAGTTCTGCATCTCACCTTTAAGCCTGCATCAGTGCCCCTGAAAATTTAGTCAAAGGTTGGCACAGGTCAGGGGAACCCAGGCATTCTTACAAATGCAATGCAAGCTCTGCCGAGGCACCAGCTGGATTCACAGCTATCACACCACCCACAGACAGCAATCTAAGTGGCCTTTATCAATGGCTGCCGCAGTACATGATCTAAGTGGGACATTCCTTGAAGACTGATTAAAAACCATAATTAAAAGCCATACAGAGACCATATTCCCAATATATCAGAAAAAGAATTATCTGCCTCTGTTAATGGTGGTGAAACTGTTCTCTGTAGTCAAATGGTAGGACACAGGGAATAAACTCTGAATTTCCTTGACATTGTGGATGGATTGAAAAAGGACATGCTTGGAGGCTCTAACAGTAATTGTACTTACATTGATGAAAAATTAATACACATGTGTACAAACCTTAAGAATGTAGTGAAACTAACTGAAGCTTACACTAAATGTAGCAGTACAAGCCAGAATTTCCTAGAGAGCAGGAACAAAGAACAGAGCCTAGAAGCAAGACCTGAGGAAATGTGCCATCTATTGTTATTCTAGAAAGCTGGGATACAGGGACCGCAAATTCCTGGAGGCACCTTGTCTTTCTTTGTTGCTTTAACTGGGATATTATCATCTATGGATATGTAAAATTATTACTGGATGTCAGAAGGCTATGTAAATAACACATTGCTTACACCAAATTAGTTATGCACATTCCTTAGCCTGTGTGTAGGCCTCAATAAATGTGAGATGTTTCTGTGGCCCTGGGCTCACTTAGAGATTGATCTCAGTGAGAACACTGAAGCTATATTCATTGGGTCTTCTCCAGCTCCAACTGATACCACTCAACAACTAAATGTAGTTATAGTATTAATGAATAAAGTCAAAGTCAAATATAAAAAGACTCTTAAGGCATTTAATTATGAATGCTCTTTGACAATATTCAAGTTCTTAACTGTCTTAATTAGAAAAAGGGGCAAAAGCAAGTTGCTTTTGTTATAAAAGTGTTGATCCCTTAAAAAAATATCTTTGGAGAAAGTAAGGATTTTCATGAATATTGGCCAGGAACAATAGCAGAATTAGAGTTTACAAGTCATTCAAATCATGGAAAAATAATTTACTAAATGAAATAGGATTCAGCTCATCAAATACAACACAACTGAAATTAGTCTCATTTGCCCTCAACTATGCTTTATATATTCAACTCTTATTTTATGTAAATTATTTAAGATGTTCTAGAAATTCAAAATTATTTTAAAAATTAAGACTTACATGCCATTTGTTTTTGAGAGCTACCTAACATAATGATGAGATTTGAAACAGTGATGATCTTAACATAATGGTGTTTAAGTGATGAGGAAAGAAGATGGCAGAGGGTACATCACTTGTTTAATGGGACAGTCACATGGAATGGCTTAGGAATGAGCATTTGAGAAAACAGGAAGAAAATCCTACCTTATTCAAAAGGCAAAATGCACAGATATATAGAGTTTGTAGGGAACTGAACATAATTCATGTGACTGGAGAGTAGGTATGTAGAGGAAGGGAGTGGGTCTGGGATCTGAATAGTATGCAAGAAGCTTAGACTATTTCCCTCCTTTTCATGTACAGTAAGGAGCCGTGGAAGAATTTTGATGAAGGAGGTGACATCAGGTGAGGCACCAATTGGATATACTGGTTACACATCACAGGAGGGATGAGAGTAGGGTAGGGACAATGAATAGGAGAACACAAAGAAACTAAAATAAAGTATCAGAAGCAGAGGAAAATCAGCAACAGTGGCAAAAGTGACTAGTGAGGATGAGAAATACTTGGAATGATGGATCATCATTCCTCCTCACTGCAGGAGGTGGCAGGAGAGAAACAGACCCAATGTGGTTCCCTGACACCGGTGATTGTATTAGACTCTGCCAGGCACAGGGAGCACAGGAAGGAGCCCTGTGGTCTGCACTGGCCACACCACTGCTAAGCAACTATAAATATGGAAAGAAGTTGATCTGGAGAGAGGTATTTACTTATTCTTCGTTCAAGTGCCTCAGGATAAGAAAGAATTGTAGATAAGGGAAGCAACACTATCTCAAGAAAGTAGGAGTTGGCCCAGCGTGTTCACTGGACAGTTCGGGAGCTGATGTTGGGGGAGAGGCTCCAGAAAGGCCACATAGAAGGGAATAATTTTTCATGTGATGAAAAGCTTCCATGTAAAAGTATCATTCTCCACTGAATGCTGAAATATACTTGTCTTGCTTCCTTTGATCAAATTATCCTACATTCATTTGAGTTAGCAGCTGATTACACAAAAAAAATAGTTATTTAAGCATAATAAGTGCTTTTAGTCAATGCTTTGGTTTTACTTGGAAAATTTTGGAATGATTTTTCTTTATAGTGTTTATTTTCATTCATAAGTACCTTTTGATTTATAGTCACTTCAGTAATGAAAGCATATGGAAGATCATGAAACAATGGCTCTAGCAGTTTCATATTGATGAGATAAAAACATAGACAAAGTCAGGCATTTGTAAGGTAACAACATTTCACCAAAATGCAACATTGGATATAGAAAACAGTGTTAAGGGGCTAGTCTACTACAAATCAATATTGTGTCACTTCCTTCGTAAGCACATGTTGTTAGTACTTTTTATCTAAAGTTTCCATTTGCGAGTAGTCAAGGGAAATTGTTTAATTAAATAGTTACTTGTATTCTACTAGCATAGAATATCTTTGCAGCAGTGAGCCCACTAAAGAGGTAGACATTGCAGGTGATGTTTTCTATGCTTATGTTTGCTCCTACAGGAATTTTTGGAAATCACTTTTCATTGGCACTGCACAGACTCTTCTAAGAGTTTCAGTTCAGGATGTCTTTCTTGTAGGTGATACTGCTGTAGACAACTACCACTGGAACTTTTATGGGTAGTGAATCCTTATGTGGCCTCCACTACAAAAATATTCTAAGTGTCAGCATCTACAGAATCTTATAATCATAGTCCTGGCAACAACTACTAAGTTGGTGTCCTATTCTCATTTTCACTTTAGAGATGAGGAAACTAAAGCGGTGAGAATATTGGCCAAGGTTGCAGAACTTAGAAGGAGCTGATACAGGCTGACTAGATCCAGAAATCATGCTCTTAGGCCCAAACATCTTGGCTCCCATAAAACCACCAGTATGAGCCATGATGGCAGAAGCCATCTCTGTCACAGCGCAGGGACACATGCTCTTCTTTTCACCATGCTAGTTACCCTAGCTCTCATTTTTCCTTTTCCTTTTCTATCTTTATATTTTTCTGGTAATGGGACTCAAACTCAGGCCCTAACGCTTGCCATGCAGGTGCTGCACCACTGAGCTAAATCCCCAGCCCCATTTTCTATCTTCTGCACTTCCCATACCCATTTCTCCATGCCTCAATTAACTCCTGTGGCTGACGTATCATCACTCAAGATTCACTGTTGTTCAAAATTTATTCTTTGAAAATATAAACTTTCCCTCTAGTAAACTTTCCCTCCAGTCTTTATCAACAGTATAAGATTAATATAGCAATTTTTATTCCTATCTACGCTTCAAGGATGCTAAAGATGCAACATTTCTGTATGACCATTTTCTCTGGTTCCTTTGTTTTCTTTACTGCACTGAGAAGACATTTGTTAATGTTCTGATGTTTAATACCTTTCCATCTCATTCTTTCTCTCTCCCATTTTGCTCAAGTAACTGATCTGTATAGAGAGCTACCTCATGCAGGCACTGTTCTTGTCTTTGGAAATGCACCACAACAAAGATCCCTACTTTATTTTTGGCTTATAGTGTAGTGATAAGTGACAGAGGTTAAGCCATAAACACCATAAGGTGGGCAATTATGTGCTATGTGTGAAAATAAGAAGTGTTATGAAGAACACAGAACATAAGCAGAAAATGGGAAAGATAGCTTTGTGGAAATAATTACACTATGTTATAAGGTAACATAAGTTTTACTGGAAAAGTTAGCTGTAGAGTAAACTTGAAGACTATGAAAGACTGAGTCCAAATCAAGAGAATATTTGGAAGAAAATTCCAGTGGGAGGACTGGAGGAAAGATTGTATAGCATTCCCAGAACTATCTGGATGCCAATTTGCTGGCATAGAGAGAAAGAGGGACCAGTATCCACCCTCAGACATGTGAAAGTGATGCATATCTCATAGGACATCATCAGGAATTTGACTTATGCACTTGATGAAGTGAGTAACTGAAATAGATAATAAATGTTTTTTGATTGATAGAAGAGTACTCTGGCAGTTGAGCTGAATGCACAGAGTGGAGCCATGGGAAAGGGTTGTGGAGAACAGATAAGAAAGACCTGTTAGAAAGCTATTACATAACCCGGATAAATAAAGGAATGTTTTGGGTCAAGGAAGGCGTAGTAGAAACATGAAAGCTGATAGGTTGGACAAGTCTCTGAGCAGAGACTGAAAGGCGTAAATGATCGGTGTGAGCACATGCATAATTTTTAAGGCACAGAATTAGACGGGCTCACTGAGGATATAACGGTAGATGGACATGGCTGAGGGTGTGGATTTGGCCTTGGGACTGAGGCATGCATGATACAGCACTTAGAAGTCTGGGAAAAGAGGAGCAACCAGCAACAACAGACCAGGAATGTCCAAGGAACAAGACAAAAATGAGGAGACTGGTGTGCTGAAGGCAAAAGAAAGTTAAGATGAGAGAAGACCCACGAGCAGGGTCCCAGGCTCATCCAGACTCTATCTTCTGATGATCAGAACATAGGAGTGCTCAATGTGCAGGTGTCTTCTGGACCTTGATCGTGAGCCCAGAAGGATTTCACAGAGCCGTGATCCTGCAGCTGCTTCCTACCTGCAGATGCTTCTGCCCATGTATCAAAGTTCTTTCTTCTGTGGCTGTTGCAGGCTTCTTCTCTGCCATTCCTTGGTGCCTTGGCCAAGGTTTTGCAACCTGATCATTTTAAACCCTCAGGAATGTCTTACATCAGGAACAGATGTAATAGATTTTTCAATTGGCCAAAAGAAAACAACAAAAGCCAAGATGAATAAAAAAGGAAAGAAAACATTTGAGCTCTAAACTTCAATATTTTTTTAACTTTCATTTTTTTAAAATAAATTATCTGAATGAGGGTTGGCCAGATAGCTCAGTGGATTAAAATGCCTGCTTAGGCAGACTCAGGAGCCTGGGGTTTGATCCCCGTCCTGCTGTGCATGCCCCACCCCTGGGCATGCTAAGACAGTGATTGAGACTGGGCGTGGTAGTACATGCCTGTAATCCCAACACTTGGGAGGCTGTAACAGGAAGGAACATTATTACAAGTTTGAGCTGCATAATGAGATCTGTAGACTCTGTACTATATACATAAAAAAATTATCTGAATGAGTAATTGTATGTTGTTCCCTCTCTGTGGTACTTTAACTTACAGTATTTCTTAAAACCAATAAAAAATTACTTGTTTAAGAACACATTATAGAATTATAATTCATATCACTTCCATCCTTTTTAAAAAGGAAGAACTCTATAAAACTCTATATAGAAATATAGTTGCCAACTGATTTCAGAAAAATCATATTCACACATTTATCATTCTTATTTATTATTAGATATTGCTGGCAATCCAATAATATGCCTAATTTATATACTAAATTTTACCATACATATATATGTTTGTTTAGAGAAACATAGTATATTCAGGGTTTGGCATATCAAACATTGTTAGTATACCAGCGAGTTCAAAAATCCAATGAGGAACTTGGAACACAGACCTGACTGACAATGAGGGACTACTGAATACAGGAAGCAAATGCAAGACAGTTAATTATTATATTCTTTTTATCCTTACATTATGTTTTCCAAAAGAAATAAAAGCTGTGTGTGTGTGTGTGTGTGTGTGTGTGTGTGTGTGTAGTGTTAATGACTGCGTATGCCTGCCAGAAAAGCATTTTTAAATACTTACCCTTTAATTAGTTCAAGGGTAAGTTTCTACTTCTTTCATTTATCCTATCTAGAGTGTATTTTAACCTTGTCTTTTCCAGTATAATTACTGCTATTTTCATTAGGTGAGAAATAAACTCATTTTGATTAAAGCCCAATTCAATACATAACATGCAGACATAAAATATACAGGCTATATAGAAACATTTTTATGATTGGTATTAATATTCTAGCAAGTGAGGAAAGTGGAATATACTATTATAATTTCATTTTTAAAAGCACTCCAAGGATGTGTTTAAGGGATAAAACATTTTAAAAGCTAAGATTATTTTTAATTAAACCATTTCCTATTTTATATAGGCGATCATTTTCTGCAATACTTTTCATAAATGCTCCAGTGACAAATGTTTTGTAGATTCATGCAAGCTTATAATTAAATGATCTTGTCCAGAATAACGTCCTTTTGTTTGGTGAGATCAAGGATTGAGTTTTATCAGGACTTCAGGCAAAACAGCACATCTGATGAAATCTACTAAAAATCGAATAGTCACAGTGACGAATTCCAAAATGGCTTCCTGAAAGGGAGACAATTAGCAATTACGTTAATAGTTTCATTTGTTTATGTTAAAATTAAAATGAAAACATTACCTTGTGACTTCTTTATCAGAGAAATTCTGCTTCATTTTCACTTACGCATTTCTTTTATACATTACATGGAATTCTTAGAATTTACAGTTTCATAGAGCAGTGCATTGCATGTCACGGATCTGTCCTACAAATATAACTTTTAAATAAGATATTCATGGAGACACGTTATTTTCTAAGAAAATGAAGCAACAGAAAAGTATAAGTAAACCAAGAGTGATTCCCACAAACTCAGGACTGTGGTGACTGTAGGAACAAAGGTAGCGATGGAGCAGGAAAGCAGCATGTGCTGTCGGATGGTCGACGGCGGGCCCAGCTCCGCTGAGCTCAGTGCTTCATGTAGCCTAATTGTAAGTCACTTTTGTTCTTTCTTGGCCTTGGTGATTTGACTCTGCCTTTCTTATAGGAGAGACTATGGCAAATAATTGAACTACCTACAAAGATTGGAGTAGTATCGTGGGTGAAACAGGTGGTGCCACGTTTGGAAGAAAAAAGAAACCAAACATCAGTGCAGTACTAAGTATCACCATTATGAAAAAAATAATCGCCTTGGAAACTTCAGTCCTTGAAGATTTCGATTCTCTGCCCATGCGATGGAACGGAGCACCTCCAAGTCATGATGGCCTCCTCCTCGCCACACTCCTGCCTCGGTCCGCAGGGTTCGGATCCGCCCAGTGAGACCACACTCGCTCGGGCACTCCCTGGGGTGTGCACTGGGGCACGTTTTTCAGACCGTGCGATACAGCGGAAGCCTGAGCCTCCAGGACCCGTCCCTGGTGAGCTGTGTACTCAGAGCTAACGTCTCCGGACGCTTCGTAAACCTCAAGCTGTGACCTGAGTAGAATAGATCAGTCAAAACTGCAGATGTGGCACTTAGCAGCCAAGTCTCAGCAAAGAATTTTACTTACCACTAAACATCCCTTGTGCAATAAAACATGGTACCAAAAATAAAAGACACAAATACATTTACCTCAGGATTACCCTATCAACTTGTCTGCACACAAGATCAGATTTAGCCTGGAGATGTGTCGTGGAGATTCTGGGAAGTCATCTATGTGACAGTGTGAGGTAAACGTCAAGGCGTTCCACAGACAAAAGCTCACCAGCGTGGCTTGACTTTGCGATTAACCACTGTCTCTGTATTGTAATTTAAAGAACTACACTCAATGTTAGGATTCCTTCTTATAATGATACCTATTTCCATGCTAATAAATATTTTCTTATTAATTACAAATTTATTTACCTTGCTTTTTATTTTTTATTTTGAAAATGTCAAAAAATATTAGAAATGACACAAAATTTCATTAAACAAAATAATAAGAATTCAACCATGGCTGTTGTATTGCATAAAGTTATTTTCAAATTAGTTGTTTAATGAAGACAACAATATGTAATGTATTAATTATTGTAACTGTCCTACTAACCTGTTTTGAAACT
>NDGN011417158.1:0-12584 GCA_002564285.1 Tympanoctomys barrerae
CTATTCTAACCATTTTGAATACACAGATACAAAATGGACATTCATCTGTATCCCCTTTCTTTGAACAGCAATCTCTTGATATTTAATCATGTCCTGCTTCTGTGTCCCTCTTCCCAGCTGTGATAATTTTGAAAGCCAGCACCCTTAAAAATACAGTAGCTGTTAGAGTCAGGCAGTCACTATAGGTAGAAATGGTACTATTTGACCTGGCTACAAGGTCATTGAAAACTTTTCTTTTCTGAGCTTGTCTTGTTTCCCTTGAGTCAGAGTTCACTGGGTTTAGCAAGTCTACTCAGAGGCTTCATCAGTAATGCAGGTACAGAGCCTCAGCAGAGGCTAAGGCACCTTGTGATTCTAGGTATTTAAGAAATCTTCATATAATTATTGCTTGACAGCTAAGCAAACTAATAGCTATACACAACAAAGAACAGAAACCTTAGGAATTCACATTTGAACCAAGTCACTAAAACAACAGCAACAACAGTAGCAAATAGCAGCAACAAATCCTGGGCTAGGAAGAGTATCTGATTTCTAGACCTGACACATTGTGTTGTTTAAAATGTATAGTATTCAACAAAACAGCTCTTAGACATACCAAAACATAGGGAACTAGGGCCTCTATACTAGGAAAAGGGAGGAACAGTCAATATAAACCATTTTAAGTAATGTCAGAGTGAATTCACTAGGTTAGGACTTCAAATCAATTGTCACAAATGTCCTCAAAGACCTAAGGGAAGACATGTTTAAACAATTAAAGAAACCATGTGAATGGTGTTTGGCAAGAAGCTAGAAATTATAGATAAAAAAGAACCAAATAAAAATTCTGGAGTTGAAAAGTAGGAAAAGAAAAAGCAGGAAGAGGAGAAGAAAAGAAAGGAAGAGGAGGAGAAGAAGAGGAAATTAAAAAGTAGTACAAAGGCTTAACAGTGCATTTTAGCCAAGATAAGAAAGAATTCATTAATTTAAACATAGGAGAATTGACAATACTCAATCTGGGCAACAAAAAGAAAAATGAACAGATTTGAGAAACTCTGAAATACCACTAACCATGATATGACCTAAGCCATCCTAAATTTGATTGAAAATATTAATCTGAATATTCAAGAAGCTCAACAAACTCCAAGTAGAATAAACCCAAAAAGATTCACTCCTAGACATATCATAGTCATATCATCAAAAGTAAACTAGAAGCAGGCATGGCCGGACTCAGAAGGCTGAGGCAGGAGAAGTGCCACAAGTTCCATGCCAGCCTCAGCTACATAGGGAGACCCTGTCTCAAAAAACAAAAGAAAAAGCTAGGTAAGAACAGAGACTTTAAAGGGGAGTGTGATGTCACACAGACACCTTCAGTATTATTTTGACTTCTTATTCTGAACAACAGAAGCCGCCCACACTGGGATGATGTAGTTGAGTAATAGTTTTCACATATGACATAAGAAGCAGAAAAAATAACAAAATGGATCTCATCAAAGTCAAAAGCATTTAATCTTCAAAAGCATTATTTAAGAAAGAAAGAAGCATCTTATGAATGGGAAAAAAGTCTTGCAAATTATGTGTTGTATAAGGTACCTACATCCAAAACATTCAAAAATTTTTTACAACCCTATAGCTAAAAAAGCAAATGCCCCTAATTTAAAAAGATGCATATTGGGGGCGGGGAGATGGCTCAGTGAAATAAGCGCTTCCCTGGCAAGCGCAAGGACCTGAGTTCAGTCCCCGGTTCCACCAAAAAAAAAAAAAAAAACCAAACAAACAAACAAACAACCACAAAAAAAAAATCAGATGCATAAAGCATACAATAGAATTTCTCCAGAGTAAATGTACTGATGTGCAGTAAATCATGAAAATAAGCTCAACAGCTTTATTCAGTAATGAAATACAGATATAATTCACAATAAAATACCACTTCACCTCCACTAGGATGGTCATAAAAAATAATAAATACAGATGTCAACAAATGTCAGAAAAGATGTAGAGAAGGTTAAGGTCTGTACCCTGCTGGTGGGAATGTTGAATATTGTACTGCTATGGTTTGTGTGTGTTTGTCTCTCCAAAGCCTCATGCGGTTATTGAGGTGTGGTTCTAGAGTTTGTGATTAATTCATAATCCAAGACTGGGATTATGGGTCTGAGTACTTATGGGATTATGGGTGTAAGTGCTAAGGCCACTCTGGGGCAGATAGCCTGAAGGCAATATAAGGAAAGGAGAGAAGCTAGCCTTTGCTGCGTTGTTACTTATCCCCTTTACTCTTTATTCTCGCTATTTTCCACTGCCATGAATTTCTCCCTCTGCCGTGTTCCACTGTGCCTTGGAGTCAACTGAGTATGGACTGAAATGTCCACAGACTGTGAGCTAAATGAGCCTTCCTTCCTTAATTTTGGGCATCAGGTATTTGGTCCCAGCAATAAGAGAAAAGTAACAGAGACAGGTATCTTCTTTGAGGGTCCATTTGGGCTCCTCAAAAAGTTGAACACAGGGATGCCACATGGTTCAGGAATTTCACTTTTGAGTATACATTAATAAAATGAAAATGTATGTCCACTCAACTTGTACATAAATATTCACAGCAGCACTATCTAGTTTCAGTCTTCTACATATTGATATACAGTTTTACCACCACCGTTTGTTAAGAAGGCTGTCTTTTCTTCAGTATATATTTTTGACCTTCTGTCTGGCATCAGATGGTTGAAAGTATGTGGGTTTGTTCTTGATATCTCCATTTCATTGGTCTGCCTGTCTATTTTATGCCAGAAGGTTATTTTTGTTACTATACCATGGAAGTATGTTTGAAGACTGGATATTGTAATAGCCCCACCATTGCTTTTTTTCTCTCACAATGTCTGGCTATTCTTAGTAATTTATGTTGCCATACAAATTTTAAGATCCAATTTTTTCTCTCTCTCTTTTTTCTTTTCTTGAGAATGCCACTGACATTTTGATGGGGAGTGCACTGAATCTGTAGATCACTTTCGCTAATATGTTCATTTCAACAATATTAATTTTCAATCCATAAACATGAGAAGCTTTTTATTTTCTCATGCCTTCTTCCATTTTTCACATTATTGTTCTGTGATTTTTCTCACTGTAGAGATCTTTCACCTCCTTGATTAGACTATATCTAGGATTTTTTAATAAAAGCTATTGTGAACAGAATTATTTTCTGTTTTCCTTCTTGGTGAGGTAGCTATTGGTATCTGTAAAAGCAACTGAGGGCTGGGGAGATAGCTCATCAGTCTAAGCACCTGCTTGACAAGTGCAAGTATCTGGGTTTGATCCATGGTAACACATGCTGTGCTGGTCACCAAAACCAGTGTGGTGGCACACATCTGTAATCATAGCTCTAGGGAGGCTCAGACAAGAGGAGCACTGTGAGTATGAGCTGTGTGGTAAGACTGTATTAAATAAATAAATAAATCGATTTTTAGAAAAAATGTAAAGCAATTGATCTTTGTATCTTGATTTTGTACCTTGTCACTTCACTGAATTTGTTTATCAAGTCTAAAAGTCTTCTGAAGTTTTAGTCTTCTAAGCAAAAGATCATAGTATCTACAAATACATATAATTTAACCTCTGCCTTTTCTACTTATATTCCTTTTACTTCCTAATTGCTTTAGTAAAATTTCGAGTAGTATTTTAAATAGAATTGGTGTGGAAACCCTTGTTTCTAGAGGAAATGCTTTCAGGTTTTTCCCCATCCAGTCAGATGTCAGTCCTGGGTTTATTAGTTCTCATATCTTTTCAAATCACAGTCCCTTATTGTCTCCCAAATGCAGACTGTTTTGATTCTTACACAGTGTGCCCAGCTTTCTTCTCAGTTAACTGCTAGATGGCATCCTATATAAACAGCAAGTGCGTCTCTTGGGTACCTACTCTGCTATTGGCCATTTGTAGAATTAAAAGCACTCTTGTGACATTTTTATCAGTTAAACACTCAATTTTGTTGATTCTTCCTAGGGATTTTGGGAAAGAATTGGTTATAGAGTCTAATATGCTTATATTAATCCTATGTTATAGCCATTAACACTAAATCTGCACACAATGTTCCCTTGAATCTCTGAGTCAGATAGTTGCATGATGGGCCTGCTAATATCTAGAGGTATAAAACAGGTTTACACTCAGTTTCCCCACACCTTATTTTTAACTTCAACTTGAGATCATAGTTTCCCCTGCTGTATGCAAATCACTTATCTATTCCCCATCCAACATTCCACCATAAGCCAAAGAAAACACAGAAAAAGCCTATGTGCTGATATTATTTTATCACCAAGAACAGGAAAGTCTTCATAAGGTGTTACCTTTCCCTGCTGAATACTACCAGGCATTAGTAATTGATAACAGGATCAATAATCCCAAAATGAAAGTAATTGATTTCAGTCAATTTTTTGAACCATTTAATAGCTAATCTGTAGCTAAAGAACACCAGCAAAAAGCTTATATTAGGGTTGGTTCCAAGTCTAGTGGTTTAAATTAATATTTTTGTAAATGATTTTATAAATTGCTAGAGGAAACATTTTATCTACAACTTATTTTGGGTAGTTGACCTGGTGGCATATTATTTATGGTTAGGGGTACTTTACTATATGAGTCTACATTCATCAACGTATCTTAGGGTTGGTCACAAGTACTAGTGTGACCTCAATCACTGGTTCACCAAAATATTGGCTATGGTCCCAAACTGCTTTCTGTATAAAATTTCATCTCCACTTGTGGGTATTTCATGTGGAGGAAAATTGATTTTTCTTTTGATTAAAGTTCCTGCGATGTTCCTTCGCCATTGTGACAGTCAACCCTTACTTACTTAGTGTTAGAATATAAAGCTGTGCATTCAACTGAACACACAGAGTATCTGCAGGCTGATCATTTAACAATCTTGAACACTGTACTGCTCCACAAGTTCACCTGAATCATGAATAGAAATATTCTTACCAAACTATTCATTCTTATTTTTTGCAATAATCCTACATTGGAAACATATTAGGAAGCTAAATGAATTATGTTGTTTGTGAAGCATGCATGTTGCATTTGCAGTAAAAATATATTGAAGATATTATTAAGATCTCAGGGAGGGCAGGCCAGATAGCTCAGAAGACTAAAGCACCTACTTAAGCAGGCACAGGGCTAGGGTTCATTCTCTGCTGAGACAGTGATTGAGGCTAGGCATGGTGGTGCATGCCTGTAATCCCAGCACTTGGGAGGCTGAAAAGGGGAGGATCACTACAACTCCAATCTGTATAGTGAGACCCTGTAGACCCTGTACTAAATCATAAGAAAAAGACCTCAGGGAAAAATTTTTAATTTCTGAGGTACAAACTTTGTGCTTTCCCTAGCATCAAAGACACACTAAACCATGTAATTAATATTGTTTTCCTTCTTTATATTGGCCATGGGAAAGCTCTGAGGCAGGTTTTTATCCCATACTACCAAGGCACCAACACATTTATAGTACATAAATTTATTCTGGCTTCGTCTTACTTTCTATCTTTTTATTACCTCATGAATATTTGTTCACTGACTAGTGTTTTGTTAATCTTTATGGAGGTTTTTTGTAAATTGCTTCAAATATACCTCAAAAAGAAGATAGATATAGGGGTCATGGAGCTAGCTTAGTGGTCTAAGCCCCTGCTTGGCAAGCACAAGGACCCAGGTTGGATTATCAGTATTGCATGCCATGCTGGCCCTGAAACCGTCCACTGAAACTGGGTATGGTGGTGCACCCCTGTAATCCCAGGGGTGCTGGCGAGGCTGAGACAGGAGGATTCCTAACAGTCTGAGCTGCATAGTGAGACTCTGCACCAAATAAATAAATAAATAAATAAATAAATAAATAAATAAATTTTTTTAAAGATTAAAACAAGAAGGTAGATATAAACAAATACATTTTACTAACAGTTCTGTGTGAAGCATGGCTCTACTAAACAGTTGGAAAAAAATCTTATCAGAAACAGAACTTCTATAGAATCTCTGTGGGTAGAAATTCTATTCTAACATAATTAAAAAGTCATAATGGGAATATATTACAGCCCACCTGAGCAGGAAACTGAGATAGAAATGTTAATTGAGATTGTGGAAGCTGCAAAATTAGGGCAGGTAGTAATAATAGGAGACTTTAATTACTCAATCAGAGATTGGCAAAATGCCTCACTGGGAAAAAGGCTGGAAGTGAGATTTTTAGATAAGAGAAATTACTCAGAGAAGGTATAGAAGGAGGTTGTGTGACTGAAAACTATTTCAGATGGGTCCCTAATAGTGAATGACAATTGGTCCACAAGGTGAGACAAACACATTAGCACTAATGACCACACAACTTAATTCCATAGATATCTGACAAAATTAAAACCCACTCCATTTTTATTAAATACTAGAAAATAGCCTACAACCACAGTGAAATTTACAATTAAAATCATAGTAATGAACCAAAAAGTAACTAAGAATATTTTCAAAGCAACTTATTGAAGGGGTTACAATAAGCTTTGGAGGCCAGTTGCTAGAGTCAAATGGTAACCACTGTGGCGGGGGATATGAGCTGCTTCATAAATCAGAAAAGGAACCCAGGGAAGGATACATGTAAATGTTCAACATACAGGAGAAGAGGAATACTTTCTGTTTTAGACCGTTTTGTGCTCCTATAACAAAATATTATAGACCAAATAATTCATGAAGAACAGACATTTATTTCTTAAGGTTAAAGAGGCTATAAAGTCCATGATCAAGGTGTTGGCAGATTTGTATCTGGTCCAAGATGATGCCTGGCATGCTGCATCCTTCGCGGCAGAGCATCTCTGTTCCTTGCAGGGCAAGAGAGTGGAGACTCGTTGCAACAAAGCCTTTAACATCAGCACCTATGACATCACCCATGAGACCTCTCCTCCCAACACAGTTGCATTGCAGATTAAGTTTCAATTGAGTTTTGGAGGAGAAAAAAGAAAAATTTCAAACTATGGCAACTTCAGAACTAGATAAACTAAGCAATGACAAAAATGTGGTGCATTCAGTAGGTAATTCTAAAATAGTAGGAAGAATTGTTTAAATCTATCAAAAGAGAACAGTTTTAAAAACAATGAGCTAATATTGTTTGGACAAGATATCATAACTATATCTTGTACTCTGAATCACTACAATGAAGACAAGAATATGCAATGTATTAATTATTGTAACTGCCCTGCTAATCTTTTTTGAACTTCGGTTTGATTTTTTTTTCTCTCTTTTTAAAATAAAATTTAGAAAAAGAAGGAATAAGTTCTCCTTAAAATAAGGGTGCTTAGTTGAAGAAAGGAAGAAAAAAACAGTAAAATGTTGGATGAAGTCTTTGCCTCAGTTTCAAAGATATCCTTTTACAAAATACCCTTTCAAACTCAGGTAAGAACTAAGAGTGCTAAAAATATAATTATTATTCAGAATAAAAACTTAAATTATTCCCAAAATGTATATAACTTGTAGGGTTGGTGAACAAATTACTCAAAAAAGGGGACAGGTTGATTCTTAGTGTCAGTATGTATTTTTTGTTATATATAAATACATTAAAGTGATTAACCGAGAATACATTTTAATTAAATGAAGATGGGGACACAGAGACTATAGGGAGACTATTTTAGATAGAAGAAATGAAAATGATGTTGGATGTATTCCACAACCATTGGTTTAATTTAAAATTTTTTATAAATGATGTGAAACAGGAAGCAACTGTATATCTAACAATTCCAGTTTTTTAAAAGAGACATACAGGTCAAGAAAAAAATCTACAATACTTTTGAGTATACAAATGGAGAGAAAAAAATGGTATATGAGAAATGCCTGGAAGCATAAATAAGACCAAGTTTCCTAACAAAAGAAATGCTTCAATTTTTAAAGAAATATCCCAAATTTTAAAATGCTATTTATAATTTTTCCTTTCAGTCTTTTACTGCCTGCCTGCCCTTCTTACTGAGGCTAGTCCCGGGGGGTGGTGTCTGTCTTTCAAATGCAACTTCTCAGAATATTGTCCCAGAACCTTGGGGTTTCTGCGGCTAACAGAGCAAGCTCTGTTTGAGGCACAGTTGGTTTCAGAAGAATAACAACAGCTCACAGTTGCAGAAGGTATGATCATTTGCATGTCTTGTTCCTGTCCTGGGCCTCCCTGAATCTTGATTCAACCATGCATCTGATACCCTTTTCTTTTTCTTTTAGATTTTACTTTGAAAAGAATAAAACATAATAATCTCTTAGTTCAATGAGAAGTAAGATTTATACACTATTGTGTTTAGACAAGATATCATGTCTGCATCTTGTACTCTGAATAACTACCATGAAGACATCAATATGCAATGCATTAATTATTGTAACTGTCCTACTGACCTGTTTTGAAACTACCTCATTGCTATTTCTTTCTCAATAAAATCAATTTAAAAAATTAGAAATAATACAGAATTTCAATAAACAAGATAATAGGAATTCAACAATAGATGTCATATTGCATATTACTGTCTTCAAAGTACTCATTCAGATTATGAGATATAAGCATGTAAAATAGGTCAAAAAAGTTAAGCATTGACTTTCTTTCAATAAATAAATAGAAATTAGTAGTACAATTATCTTAGTTAATACATGTGTGTTTTCCTTTTTATTTTCTCCTTTCCTTCATCCCAGTTATTCTTTCCTTTTGAGCAGTTTCTTTCACTTTCACTTCTGCAATCAAATTGCAAATAAAACTTATCAGAATCTGTGAGATAAAATGAAAGCAGTCTTCAGAGGGAAATTTATAGTGGTGAACTCTCACATTAGGAAAAGAGCAAGAACAAATAAATAGAGTAATCGTGTATCTCAAGAAAAAGAAAAACCAGTCAAGCCCAAAGCCTAAATAAGGCAGGAAATTCTATGGATCAGAACAGAAATTAACGCAGTTGAGACAAAGAAAACAACACAAAGAATTAGTGAATCAAAGGGTTGGTTCTTTGAAAGAATAAATAAAAATAATAAACTCCCAGGCAACTTTATCAAAAAAGAAAAAGAAACAAAAACTCAAATTCATGCAATAAGGAACGTAAAGGGTGAAATCAATACAGATCCTGTGCAAATTCAGAAGATTATAAATTTAAAAAGCTTTACTCTTACAAGATGGAAAATAAAAGAAACGGAGATTCCTAAATACATATAAATTATTAAAATTGAATCAAGAAGATACAAAAATTCTTAATAACCCAATATCAGTTATGAAATTGAAAATGCTAATCCTTTCACTTAAAGATCAGGAACTAAGGTGAGGCAACAAATATAGGGTAGCCTGGCCCACCTCTGCAAGTGAATGTGTCTGCCGCACTAGCTCAAGTCTCTGCCAAGTACCTTCTGCTGAAATATTAGGATAAGTGGTACTCCTGGAAACTAGATAAAAGAGAGTTTCAAAGAAATAAAAGACTGCATGTTACACAGTAATTAATAAGCTTAGAGGATTATTCAAGAAAGAGCACTGAGAGGAATAGAAATAAACCTGGCAGTTCCATCTTTCAACACTCCAGCTCCCACAGGAACCTGCTTTGGCTAAGTGAGTCCAAAGCTGAAGTTGGACTCTGACCCTCAGGATTCCTCTACTTTAAGAAGTCTATTGTATCCTGAAGATCTAGAGTTCTTTGATGAGACTGACTCCTGCCATTCCATCCCATAGCTTTTTGGGTATGGCCTTACTCTGCCCCTGCTCAACACTAGAGAATCCAGATCTACCCTTTAAGTGCCTCACAGAACTGCGCGCAGAGCCCTGGCCCGCTGCTGCCCTTAGTCAACTTCTAGTGCCCCTTGAATGCTGACAAGATCATTCCCCCTAATCACCACCTCTGGCCTCTGTGTTGCCAAGGGCTACATGGGTAGCACATAAAAGCCCACTGAAAGCCTTCATTTTAACATACCATAGGAAATGTGGGCTTAGTAACCTCCTGTTAACATGAAATAGAAGCTGCAAATCAATCTGGAGTCTGTAATCCCCTTGATTGCATCTCTTTAGGGGAAGTTTTATAAGTGAAGTGATTTGCAGGTGGTCTCTTTGATACAAATACCTGGGACAAATTGTAGAGCTCCAGTTGGAAGAAGCAAGACTGTGAAGGTCTCAGAACTCTTAGTATCATGCTGAGTTTGTGTGGTGCATGCTAAAGCCTTTTTTATGAGGCTGCCCTTTTCTCCTACCTGTGAAGAAGCTATTAAATATCTTCATTCTAAATTTTTTCTTCTGCTCCATATACAAAGAGATAAGATTGTTTAAAAAGAGGCTTTGACACATAGTGAAGGAAGGAAATAAGCAGCTATATTCCCAAGCTATGAAAGATCATTGAGAGTCTTGATTTAAGTGTACATGAGACCCTGAAATAAAAACAGTTTTACACTAACTCAAAGATCTGCAAAGAGCTGACTAGAGAGGCTTCTCTCCAGGCCTGAAAAACAAAATCAGTTTGTTAAATGGTGATAAAGGACAGATGTGGCTTAGTCAAGATTTGTCTGATATTAAAGAGAGACTTAGTTCTAAGAGTATTGTGAAGGGGCCTCAAAAGTGATCTGACCCATCTTTACTCGAGGAAGAATGGTAAAGTGTATAAAAGCATTGACTCTGGAGCCAAGCAGCCTGGGTTCAACTTCCAGTTTATACTTAGTAGATGTTTGACCTGAGGCAAGATACTAGTATCTCTGATCTTGACTTCTAACATAATGTATAGGAAAGGAATAACTGTGTCAGTCTCACAGCATTGAATGGATAATATCTAAAAGCACATTAAATGAATAAAGAATAAGTAAGCAACCTCACTGCCACCCAAGGCAACCAGATTCCCATCTCTAGATACTCTTCATCTGCAATTAGTCTCTTTGTAAAATTCTATATGTTGGGCCACTTTGACAATTTAAACTACTTGCTTTTCCACTCTTTAAATGTCTAGAGATACATAACAGAACGTACTTCTTAAAATACTTCTCTTCCTTGAACAAATTCATTTTTTCTAGTTTGTCATATACAATAAACTTAATATTGTAACTGAGCCAGTTCTAATCATTTTTATATTTTGTTCCTTGCTCCTTCCCACTTTAGAGCTAGAACACCAAGTATTCATTTTACCAGCCTTTCTGGCATCTATCAATAGACCAGTGGACAAGTTATGGTCAATGTGAGGAGAATTTCACTAGAGATTTTTTTTTCCTAGAGATGAACATTCCCTTCTTATTCTCTACTTCTCTCTCTCTTCCTGCCACAGACATGATGTCTGAAGTTTTATTGGTCACCTTACAGTCATGAAGTACCAGCCATGAGGATGCCAAGGATGGAGAAACATAGGCAAGAGCTTGATCTTAATGGTAGCACCGAGTCATTGAATATGTGCCAGTACTGCCCATCTCTGGATTTCTTCTTATGTATGAAGAAGTATCTCCTTGTTATTAAATCCAATGTAAGTCCAAAAGCATTGAACATTAAGCCTAACACATTCTTATTAATTAAGATGTATATTCTAGTAAGATGTGTGTGTGTGTGTGCGCACGCGTGCGTGTGTGTGTGTACACATTAAAGATTGAACCTAGGGTCTTGTGATTTCTAAGTGGACATCCTAACATTGAGCTAACTCCCACCATAAATGTATCATATAACTTAGTAGTCACAGTTCTTGATCTCCTGTTTATACTCCCTTGTATATTACTTCGGTATGACTATTGTTAAAGCATTGTTCCCATTTTCTGTTCACCTACCAGTTGTGGTAGCTTCCTAAACTTCAAGAGTAGCTCTAAAATCCCATATTTAGGGCTGGCCAAATAGCTCAGTGGATTAAAGTGCCTGCAAGCAAGTACAGGGGCCTGAGGTGAAATCCCCAGGCCTGCCGTGCTGGCCCTACCCCAGAGGGCATGCTGAGATGGCAACTGAGACTGGGTGTGGTGGTGTGCACCTGTAATTCCAGTTCTTGGGAGGCTGTAAACAGGCAGACCACTGTAAGTCTGACCTAGTAGTGAGACCCTAAACACCTGTGTACCCTACCCTAAAATACAAAAAAAAAATCATATATTTAGTATTTTAAAAGTTCCATAACATAAAGTTTATTCGTATTGGAGATATCTCATTAGTTGCCTTTATTGAGATAATATGCTCCTATACCACATATAAAACACATCAATGATATATTAATAATTTATATTTTTGAAATTAAGTACAAAAAGAAAATGTAGAAAAACAATTTAACTCTCAAGTTTGAAAATAATTTCATATATAAAAAGAAAATTCCAGAAGCCTAAAATAATGATAGACAAACTTTATAAAAATTAAAAATTTTATATATAAAAAGATAAAATATAAATAGAAAAGAAACAGTAAATGAAAGGCTTAGAAGAGACCAAGGACTGTTGTTAATACAGATTTAAAAATCACAACAAGCCAAGCAAATAGATAACCTCTCTACTAAAAATGATGCCCGACTTACACAAAAGAAAAATAAATGTCCAACAAAAACATGGACTATAAATAGTCATGCCATCCTAGGAAGATGCATGTATGACAAATATGTACATGACAAGATGCTTAAGATTATTTGTGTGCATTCAAAATGGTTAGGATAGATATATAGTTGCATTCTCTTAATGAATAGAGGGATTTG
>NDGN011417159.1:0-11721 GCA_002564285.1 Tympanoctomys barrerae
TATATATATATATATATATATATATATATATATATTTCAATATTGGGGAATTCTAGTGAATACAGAATTATGAGTAAAGAAGACTAGTAATAGAGAACGAAGTAGATCATAAGTCTGAGATGTGTATTTTGCTGTTTCATATTTTCCATTAACAGGGTAGTAACTGCTCTTTTGCTCTCTGCTGATGGGTATAATATTCTGTATGATAATAGTTATTGAAGTGCTATGGGACAGCAATATATACTCTGCAGTGAATAGAAATAGCAGTATTACAACACATTCTCAGGTTTAATTTTGCTATAAAAAGATTAAAGCAAATCATGTTATGTTTCAAGGCTTTATATTAAATTTGAATTTTCAAAGTGTGTACCCCACTTACCAACCCATGCTGTGTTATTCAGGGGTGTCTGTACTTTGTGAGTACACTGAAGCTAGAAAAGTATCTTCTTACTTTTCCAATAAGGACTTTAGATTGTCGACTCATAATCACTGAAAGCTGTTGCCTTCTGTCAAGGTAAGGTAAACTGTAATTATCCAACAGTTTCCAAATAAGTTATGCTAACTTCTTTTATTTAAGGAAAAACACAAAACAAAAACAAAACTGGAGTGCATTCTAGAAAGTAACTTTAAAAGCACTGAATTCAGACAGAGCAGATTGTGCAGCAACCACCAAATGATTTTGTCATGTCCAGCTCTAGAAACTAATTGGTTCTTCAGTTATCTTCTTAAAAAACTTTAATGATACAGAACACAAGATTTTTCCTGCTATTTTATCAACTTTCTAGTGGCATGAAATATGAGAATCAGGATTCATGCCCTGGTCATATCAATGTCAATGTGGTAGATGACAGAGCTGAGGATGATTATTCCCGATGATGAGTTCCTTCTCCTTGGCCTGACTATCTGATACATCACTTTAATCATATCTCTCCTCTGCCTAAGATGATGACCAAACTCATCATCCTGACATCTGAGAACTTTCATAAGCTGGCCCTCACCCTCACCTACCTCATTCTGACTCCTAATCATCTCCTAAAGTAGTGTGTTTGCTCTCCAGTCAATTGAGTCTCTGTGGCTGTAATCTACAGGGGTCATTTGTGTATGTCTTTGTCCCGTGGCGTGACTTAGGTAACACTCTGAACTGGTAGAAAGGACTGAAGACTGAAGTTGAGGCAGACATGTGCCAGAGCCTCCTAATCTTTTCTTAAAGAGTCTTGTCACCTCAACAACTTAATTATTCTGAACCTCACTTTTCACTACTGTTCAGAATGAGGGGCTTGTATTTCATGGTGCCATCTGTTCAATAGTCTTCTCTTTACTATTGTAAATGTAACCTGGGACACCTGTTTGCATTTTGTATACCTTTTGTACATGCAAAATTCCTCATCTTTCCTTGCTTAATACCTCAATTAATTTACCGTTACTTTATTTATTTATTTCATCGTTGTGTTTCCAGCCACTACTCAGATGGAATATAAACAACATGAGGATATAAACTTTTATCTGCTTTTTCACTGCCCTTTCTCAATTTATAATACCTGACACATAAGTGCTCAATATATATCAACAGAATTAATAACATGTATAATTTCAAAGTAGATTTTGTGCCATAATTCTTGATTCAAATATTTATAGAAAAAAATAAATTATATACTGTAGAGTCACAACACCTGTGTAGTGCACAAAATACACATATTACTTGGTTTGTGAATGCTTCTGTTTGCAATTTGGTTCACAGAGAAAAGCATTCAGCAAAATTCACTTCCAGTAGAAAACTATGTCAGGTGATAGCTACAACCACAGCCTTCTGGCCACTGAGGCCCTCCTGGGCTTTTTCATCCTGGCATTCCTTGTGTCTAGTTCTCCTTGTAGAAAATATATATTGCTATTTTTTAAAAATTGTGTTATGTGCTTTTTACTTTTCTGTTTCATAAGACTATATAATATACTTGTCTGCTGTATTTTTCTTCTTCCCACCCAAATTTACAATATGCAGTAACAATTTAACAATGGAATAATTACGAGCATGAATATCTTTTGAAGTCATTCTACTTCTCATTAAGAATTAAAAAATATATTAACATTAACACATGCATACAATAAAATGATTTGTAAGTTACTTTTACAGTTCAGAAGATAGATATAATTCAAAACTCTAGCCTTGCGATCTGAGGATGGAATTCAGTGGTAACATCTAGAACTCACTCAGTATGTGTGAGGCACTAGGTTCAAACCCCAGTACTACAAAAAGAAAAAGGAAAAAAAAATCCGTCATCCATTACTACAGATAATAATTTTGTGAATTGGATTTTAAAAAAAAAGCTATAGGAAAAATATCACCATAATGGTTTTCACACGCAGCCATTAAAATTAATAATTTTACATTATTATTTGGTGTTGAGTTTATAACAAGATTATAATTTTTTTGAAATGCTTCAAATATATTTATAATAACATGGAAAATGTATTCCAAGGTTATTTTTTTTTTTTTTTTNCTCAGACCATTGTGCTTGCCAGGGAAGCACTTGTTCTATTGAGCCATCTCCCTGGCCCCTCAAGTATTTTTCAAAAGCAGCTTTTTACAAGGAAACCATAGAGCAAAATTTCAAGCTTTAATAGAAGAAGTCAATTTCCATGCAGATCATCTACACTTAGGAAGAAGGTTTTTACTTCTTTTGCTTTGAAAAACTGATGTTTCAGGGCATGGTGGCACACACATGCGACCCCAGCACTCAGCTTACTGAGGCAGGAGAATGTTCAAGAGGTCCCGTGGCCAGCTTACTGTACATAGTGGAATACAAGCCTAGCTGGAACTACATAGCAAGACCTTATCTTTCATTTTTTTTATGTATTTGGTACAGGGTATCACTATGCAGCTCAGATTCATAGTGATCTTCCTGTTTTCGGCCTCCCCAGCAATAGGATTACACCACCACATCCCAGCATGTTGTGCAGGGGATCAAACCTGGTACTTTCACTTGCCTAAGTAGGCGCTTAGTGTGCTGAGCTATCTCGCCAGCCCTGAAAGACTTTATCTTAAAGAATTAAAAAAGAAAAAAAGAAGTTTAGTGTCGTGGATGGAAAATTCTGTGCATAAGTTATATTAATTAAGACTAATGTTTTTTTATAAAATGGCTAAGATGTGTCTGTCCAGGAGATTGCTGGTGCTAGCCCAGGATCACTCAAATGTCCATATCTGAGTAGGTCCAGACACAACAGTGTGAAGGAGTAGGGATAAGCGAGGCGGCCAAAGGTAAAAGTACAATATTTTAGTATTGCTTAAACGTTGAAAGCATTGATGACAGATTTTGTGATCACAAGGGAAAGATAACAGGTCATAGGTT
The DNA here is from genome assembly GCA_002564285.1 of Tympanoctomys barrerae. NCBI lineage: Eukaryota > Metazoa > Chordata > Mammalia > Rodentia > Octodontidae > Tympanoctomys > Tympanoctomys barrerae. The sequence continues at coordinate 3,345 of NDGN011417159.1, forward strand.
TTTATCAAGGAGTATGATTATGGAGTCAATCAATGTCCTTTTAGAGTTCAATAGTAAAGAACTTTCCTAGAAAATAATTAAGTTTAATAGGTAGATTTCTCTTTATATCAAAAATACTTAAACTATAATAGCTTTATGATGACTAGTACTGGAAAAATGTAAATTTGTGGATTTTGTTTTAAGTTGTACTTTTTAAGCAAAATCCTGTTTCTGAGTTTGACCACTTTAGAACAGATGACCATTTCATTGTTCATCATGGATATTTTCACCAATCTTTTAAATATGAATGCCTGGAAAAACTGTTAGAGAAACTCTATAAAGACAGTGTAGGAGTTATCACAAGCCTTGAATCATTTCTCCTCTTGGCAGCATGTAATGTTACTAAGGAACAATTGTTACATTAATAAATAAAAATTGATAAATTTAAAAAATCCTGCTTGAGGGCCAGCCTGATAGCTCAGTGGACTAAGGCGCCTACTTAGGCAGAGCGCAGCGGACTGAATTTGATCCCTGGCCCCACCTGTGGGATGCACTGTAATTGTGATTGAGACTAGGCATGGTGGCACGTGCCTGTAATCCCAGTGCTTGCGAGGCTGAAAATAGGAGAATCACTATGAGTCTGATCTACATAGTGAGACCGGTACACCCTGTACACCTATCCTAAATGCAGAAAAAAAAAAGAAAAAAAAAACTGCTTGAGAAGAATACATGTAACTGAGTTAGCCAAATACTACCTTAAAAGCAATATTTTTCCTTTGTAGTTTTGCTTTATTTTGTATTTTTTGGTGTGTGTGTGTGTGTGTGTGTGTGTATGTGTGTGTGTGTGTCTTTCTGAGACAGAGTCTCACTTGCAGGCCAGGCTGGCCTTAAGCTCTCTGGGTGGTTTAGTGGGCCATGAACTGGTGACTTCCTGCCACAGCCTCAGAGCTCTGGAATGTGCAGGCGTGTGCCACAGTGCCTGGCTCCCTTTAATAGTCATTTGTTTCTTTATGAGCTTAAACCCAATGATTAACACTTGGTTTTGACAACAATTCTTTGCATAACCTTAGGTAAGATATAGAATTCCTTATGTTCTTCATTGGTCAAATCATGATTACAACAATTACTCTAGACAATTTTTAAAATAAAAAGAACAACATTTAAATTTTGCTTTATACCAGCCTATGTGGATACTGTATAAACATACAGTAAAGGTATCTATGTTTATATCTTAAGTATATTTATTAACCTTTTTCTTAATTTAATTCCCATTATAATAGCTCCCTATAAAGGAATACTGAAGTCATTTATCTTAGGCTAAAAGCTGGTGCTTGTAGTTAATTTTCAAATTGGAATATATAGGTAAAAATAGAATTATCCAGATTGCTCCTAATCTTCCTAAGTGTTTTTTTTCTTGCCAGCAACCAGAGTTTTATTGGTCATTTTGACCTTGAAAACCTCCTTTGCCTGCCTATGAAAAACTGATGAAAAGCGCTTCCATAGAATGTCTTCACTATGAGCAGCAGAAGTCACAGAAAGCATGATTTGGTTTTGTATAAATAGTGGCTTTCATCAAGTCTGTCATCTCCATGTAATCTACACTATAATATAATATTATTTCAGTGGTCCTTTCAGTGTGCTGAGTGCCCCTCTGTTACAGATAATCCTTCCATTTAAAACCACCATTTTCCATGATGTTCTAAAAGGAGACGTATAATTACTCTGCATATTAAAACCAAGTGTCCTCTTACAAGTAAAATTAATGGCACCTTTTCAAATTCTGTTAAATTGTGTATATTAGGGTTTTGTCTTTGTTTATGTTCTACCTTAAAGAGTAGTTAGAATTGCTACACCTTTAAATTTAATCCATTATGCATTAATTCATTCAGCATTAATTGCAGACTCAAGATATGTCAGACATTCATGTATTTATATTGGTTATCTGATTAAAAATATTTTAACTTAAAAGAAGTTGAGATATATTAGATGGATTAATATAACCCTTTTTATTAATAATTTATTTGATGTTTATATTAAATTGTAGTGGTCAGATACCAACATTTGCTTATTCTTGACCAACTTGCCCAGGTTAACAAAGTAAAATTATTTAGCTCAGATTTTTTATACTTATTATGTAGGCCATATTTTCATACCTTCTTAATTCATGCCTAAATCTATTGAGTAATGGTTTTCAAATCTTCCCTGTTGGCCTCTGCCTTTTCTCCAAATTTTAGTCACATATTTAGTTTATTTTTTATATTTAATTTATTCTTATTTTAATTTTGTGGTACAAGGTTTTGCTACTGAGCTTGGACTCTAGTGATCCTCCTGTCTCAGCCTCCCCAGTGCTTGTATCACAAGTGTGCACAACCACATCTAGTTTCAGTAGCTGGTATGGCATACCCTGGATTCTGAGATGTGCACACATGTGATACCAGGATTCAAAACGGGGTCCTTGTGCTTTGCAGGTAGGTACTCAGAGCACTGAACTATCTCCCCAGCCCTGTTAATTACATATTTCTAATAGGAGATTTTCAATTTCTACTTAACTCATATTGAACTGGTCAAAAATTGAAGTGATTTTTGAGTTATTCTAAAATCTGAACTTTATACAGATGTCTAGCTGGTAAATTCAGAGTTCTGTGATTCAAATCCTAGAAAAAGTCAAGTTATAGAATTATTGCAAATGTGGTCCTAGTGAGATTTTGAAGATTCATTGAGATAGTGCACACAAACATTTCACACGAGGTCTGACCCATTGGGAGCCCATGATACATATAAGTATGGTCATCAACCATGTCAGTATCATTGCTTCATTAGTGAAGCCCCAATGTATGCCCAGGTGTTCATAATTATTTATATTTTGAGACAGGGTCTTGCTATGTAGCTCAGGCTGGCTTTGAACTCATATGTAGCCCAGGTGGACCTTGAACTCAGAGCAATCATTGTGCCTCAGGCTCCTGAATGCTGGGGTTACAGGAGTGCACAACCATGCCCTGCTACCTGACTGTTAATCTACATGCCCAAGTCATTTTTAATAGTTTACTCATTATATCTCCATTTGCCTCCCAATGATTACCAAGTTTTATCAAATTTATTTCCAAAATGTCAAATATGCATCCTATTCATCTTTTACATCTTTAATTCCACTCATGGAATAAAAGTAATGCAAACACATGTTCCATTTATGTTTCTTTTGCCATAACATAAGCTGCTCAGCAACTAAACCTAAAAATTATTTTTGAATCCATGATGTTTTTACCACAAGTATATGTAGAAAGTGATCTGTAGTTTGTAGTGTTTAGCTCGAGGACTGAGAGTTTTATCTTGTTAAATTCCAGGGGTACAGCAACAACAAAAGAGAGAGACATCTGAGCACATGGAGACAAAGATTTTCAACCTTTTCTCTTAATAGCAGTCAGAAACTGTAGAAGACTCTAAAGAGGGGACAATATGTATAGGATTATACTTTAAAATAATGATGGTCCTTGATACAGACTACAATTGCTGCAACAGAAGTAGAGTAGAAATAAATTATGTAGATGAAATCAATAAGATGTGTAAAAGAATTGGAAATTAGTGAGACACAGGAAGAAATAAGGAGTTAAGAATGATTCTGGCTTTTACAACTACCAGTTAACATTATTCTTTGAGGATAACCAGACTGTAACAGGGACAGTCTAATACATAGGATATGAGAAATATTTAGGTAATTACTATGAACACGTACCATCCCACGTATGAGAATTTTATATCTTTTGGAAAATTTAGTGCCAATTCTGCCTCTTGTGGGAAGAAAATGTTTCAATTTCAACATAAATAATTGAAAACTTAAAAACATTTTGTACATTAAAATTACAATTGATTTTGACTTTCCATGGTTAAAACTTACACAGAAAAATAAAATTATTAATTTTGTATGAGTTTACATTTATTACTAATGGTGTAGAAAATATAACATGAAAATTTCTTTAAGTCCAAGTCTGTGAGAAAATTATAAAATCTTGAGATAGAATGTTTTTAATTTATTTTTTGCTTATGAAGAATGATCTATGGTTAAATGTAAAAGTTAGAAATAATTGACATTGGTAATGAGAGAGGAAATAAAGCACTTAATTCCGAATAACTGCACGATTGTATTTTGAGTTGTAAATCTTTGTATGTACCTCGTGTGCTCATTTCTCTTTGTCCATTGTCCGTAGTACAAGTATATTTTAGCTATGAAAATTTACCAACTGTTTTCAGTATCATCTTCATTAAATAAAAACTAGTTGGCTTTTTCTTAGAATTTATGTACTATATTAATAAGACCTTTAAATATTTAGTCAATGCAAGTCAACCTGGATATCATTTCCTTCCTGTGTTGAATCCTATGCAACTTTTTTTTTAAATCGAGCCTGAGCCTGCATGTATTTCTTTTGTTCTGTTTTGGGGCTCTATTTTACCTGGTTAACACTTAAAATATGGTGCTAATGAGTCCAAAGACGTCTATAACATCAAAAAGTAAAGTGGTTTCTGATATAATTATCTCTTTCTTCTGCATATGTAGTATTTGACCTTTTATCTTTATAATTGTGGATTTTCTTCTTTTAAGTTGCATCAAAACTTTTGAAATTTGGTATGAAATAAGGGAAAGTCCATAAACCTTTATATTCTGTATAAGGTGATTTATTCTAATGGTTTTTATAACTTCAAACTATTTAAAGTTGAAACTTTTTTATTTTGTTTTCCTAATGCTGTTCTTCTTTTCAATAATCTCCAAAGAGTCTTAGGATACAACATTAATTGCTTTATGTTAATGCCTGCCAATGTATTAGCATACTGTCTTTAAGTACCTGCTTAATATATTTTATCTGGCATAAGTAACTTGAATGTTGGCCTGATTTTACAAATTGATTTTTCTCTAGTTTCTTTTAGTTCAGTGATCATTAGCTATGATAAAGAATGTTAAAACAAAATTTTAAAATAAGCAGTTCTAGTTTCCAATATTTCAGATGTCTCTTTGTGTAGCATGTTAACTTACTACTACTTTCAACAACATCATGTAGTAGGTAAGGCAATACAAATGTCTCCTGTAAATGAAATTTAGAATTAGCAGCATTCTGATGAATATAAGACCACTAGTAGCACTCATCTTATCACCAGCACTCTGAATTCAAAAGATTAACATCATCAGTAAAATAGAGATTCTCTGGTATGGAAAGAACTCACTTTCTTAGTTAATAAATACCTCATATTCAAATAACATTGTAAGGTTTAATTAATGAAAGATCACCAAAGAAAATATATCCAATTATTTCTAGAAAGTAATATACCTCCCTAAATGATATATTTATTGGGAATGGAATATTTAGAATTCATAGTACTGTTCTGAGAAAAAAAATGAAACCATGCTATCAAAAGTTAAGGGAAGTGATTCTTGGTATATGACAGCCAAGTGGTTATGTTTTCCATCAGTACTTTCAAATGAAACACAGTATGTGTAACAAATATAAATTTTAGATTTTGGAAATTGCCTACTCTGTGAGCAAGGTTTTACAATACCAATTAAGAGGCAGCTGTGGTGTTTCCTTTGCTAAAATACTGTACTTTATTAGCTGCACAATTAAAAATTGTCCAATTTTGCTGGGGTATAACTCAGTGGCAATGCCTTAAGTTATATCCTAGGGACAAAGGAAAAAATAAGATGAACAAAAATATATAGAAGATAATTATTTGAAGTAAGTTTTAAAATTTAAAACATTTCTTCTGTTCACACTGAATAAAAGCAGTTTCACTACAGAGAGCTAAAACTTCATAGATTTCAACAAAATATATGAAAGTATCCCAGTTGGGCTCAGGAAGCACTAAAAAGCTCAAGCTGCTGTGGTTCGAATCCAGAAACTAAACAAAGTTAAAAACTAGATCTTATAATTTGTGAAAGGCTTGTTTCTAATATTTATGTAAAATGTTAGCATTATTTATGACTTTTGTAGTAGCTTTAGTAATTGAAAGCACTCTATTAAGGATAACTTCTGTCTCTGAAGTAACAGCTGCATGTCTGTCGCACCTGTACCTAGTCCGTGCTTTTACTTAGTAGACCTGTTTCTTATTGCTGAGAGGGGGTTGACATCCTTCTAAGTGGTCTCCAATGGTATGGAGTGCCTGCTCTTGCGATGATTTTCATTGTAAACAAATCTTGACAATGTCAGGTTCCTGTCACAATCTATCAGTGTCACTCACTAAATAGTGGTGTGACCGTTAGTCCCTTTGAGATTTGCCTCCTTCATCAGGGTCAGCCTGTGAGAAAAATCACAACAACTAACTACGTGCCACCCAGCCGTAAAGGATTATAATATTTAAATATACTTTTGCCATTTTAATACATGATGATTTAAAAGAATTTTTTTGCCCGTCATTCTAACTTTTTATGTGATTATTTTGCATTCCTACTATTTACAGCTCATTAAAAAGATATAGCTGTATCTTTTGGGATCTATGCCTTATTGGGTTAATTAGGAATACGAATGAATTAAATAATAAATGTAATTATTTGAGGTGGGATTAGAATTGCTACTACTCATGTACACAAAATTCAAAAATTTTCATTTCCTTTGAAGCAACACTACAATATTCTTTCCCCCAAACATTTTTAATTTTCTTTACTAGCAAAAGATATTGCAAGTGTTTTCATCTTCCTTCCTCTCACCATTATTCTCATTATTAAATTATTAATCCCTTTATTCATAGAAATATCTTTTTAACTTTGTCTTAATCAATAACTTAAATTTTCATCTTGTTCTGAAATTCTGCTTTTTCTTGTTTTTTCTCTTTAAAATTTTTATGTTAAAGTTTCAGTTAATTTGTGAAATGAGGTTTCGAATGTTGAACATTCACATTTCCTTCCATTTGTTTAAGTTCATTTGTAAGAAATAATTACTAAAATGTGATGTATAGCATAGCCATGTTTCTTGTAGGTGCTATTAAATGTGACTATGTAGAAAAACAGTAGAGAGAATAATTTCTGCTGTGTGACAAAAACAAAACTACCAGATACGCTTTAGTTTACAGAAAAAAATTAGAAATTTGGTAGCTATTAACAGCGCTTCAGCCAACAAAAACTGGGGAGAAGTAGCAGGATGGAGAAAGAAATCCTCACATCAAGAGGATCTGTGATGCCAAAGAAAGGGCCTAGCATAAGGGAGAGGTGGGAGGTTAGAGTTTGGAAGTGTTTGATCTGGAGATTTGCATTGTCAGGGAATTGTGCACTTAGACATTAATCTCTAGGGTCCTCCTTAAAGGACCAGTAAGTACTTCCAAAATGATGCTTAGCATTTCAGTGCTTGCTCTGTACAAGATGCTAGTGACCTGTTAGGCATTGCTGCAGAAGCTGGAGGGCAGAGAAAATATAAGAAAGAATGGGTTGGGCAAACAGTTGTTATCCCGTTATAGGACAAAGAGGAAGAAGACAATTTGGATGAGGAACTGAACAAGCCCATTTGTATGGCTGGAGAAATGAACAGTATTGATGACATGGGGAAACAGTGATGTGTGTTAACTGTACTGGATTTGCTATACTCAGAATGTGCTCTCTAGAGTTCAGCGAGGGTAACTTGATAAAGATTGAGGACAGTAATTAGAGGAAAAAATGGAGACCTTTTACATTGTTTAAGAGAGTACAAATTAGAATTAAAACAGAAAAAATTACAAATGATACAAAATTTTGCCGTTCCAGCGCTGAGATGGTGATTGAGACTGGGCGTGGTGGTGCATGCCTGTAATCCCAGAACTTGGGAGGCTGAAAACAGAAGAATCACTATGAGTGTGATCTATGTAGTGAGTCTCTGTAGACCCTGTAGGCCCTGCCCTAAATACAGAAAAAACATTTCACTTAACAAAGTAATATGAATTTCACAGCATTTGTTGTAATACATAGTGTTGCCTTCCAATCAGTTATTCATATTACCAGATTTGTAACCCATTATTTCTGGCTATTCAGAGTGTGGTTGCTATTACCATAGTGCTGAGTCTCAAAATTTAGGACTACATTTTTCTGCTAAGTACCTGATTCATCACAGGGCTGGGGAGATAGCTCAGAGTTCTAAGCACCTGCCTGGCAAGGAGGACCCAAGTTTGGTCACCAATACTGTATGCTGTGCTGCCCAAAACTGGGTGTGCTGGTGCATATGCCTGCTATTCCAGCACTGGGGAGGCTGAGATAGAAAGATTGCTGTGATTCTGCATGCATAGTGAGACCCTGCATCAATCAAAATAAAAAATAAAAATTAAAAATAAACTATAACCATGGTTCATTGCAAGCTATATTTTATTTTTTTAGGATTTTTCTATTTTTTATTAATGCATGTGTAATACATAATAATAACTTTTTTATTTTATTGAGAAACAAATAGCAATGAGA
>NDGN011417160.1:0-11762 GCA_002564285.1 Tympanoctomys barrerae
TTATTGGAACTGTCCTACCAATTTGATTTGAAACTGTCTCATTGCTATTTGTTTCTAAATAAAGTTATGGAAAAAACTTTACTAAAAATAATATGAAAATTAAAAATATGGAACAGTAGCAAAATGGCAAGAAATTGTTTAATAATTGCCAACAATGAAGAGTACTACTGCAGAGGTTTCCTATCATTTTTTAAACATCCTGGACAAGAAATCTGACCTTGCAGAGGTTCATATTAGTTATAGAAAGTTAGGATGAAACTGTGTATTTTTCCAGGGAAGCTACTAGGAGAATTTCTTACCATTTTCCCAAAGTGTTCTGATGAACATGTCCATTTTAACAGGATTTTAATATCGATTGATTTTATGTTTTTAGAATTCATTCTCTAGGCTCATAGTTGAAGAATCTTATTGAAATGGGAACCGGCAAGTTCTTTCAGCTGTGGACCGATTATTGGAAGGGCTTATCCCCAAAGAATACAACAGTTTCCGTTTGTCTTCCTCATCTCTTGCTCTATGGGAACTATTTCTCTTTTAATTTATTGCTCTGTGTGCCAAAATGTGGAGTGAGATTACAAACTATGTTTAAAAAGTGTATTAAATATATCTTGTAGCAAATTAGTAATACTTCTTGAAAAAGCCTGCTCTGAGCTCTCCTGCCGTGCTTCCTCTGGGGGCCGATAACTCGATTGCGTTGATTTAAAGGTTCTGTCTAGTTCTTTTAAACATTCCTTTGATGTTGTATCGCTGTGTGTGTAATAGACTGTTATTGCCCTATATTGAGTTTGGAGACTGTGGGTAAATCTTTCGTGATGTGATTGTGCCTCTGCAAACCCAATATTGTCCACCCAGCCTTTATGATTCTAAGCTCTGTTGCCGCAGAAGAGCACACATTTTCATTTTTACCTTTTTAGGGTTTCATTCTTTGTTCTGAAGCTGGCCGTGTGCATGCTTACGTACGCTTGCCAGTGCTTGTTTTCTGAAGCAATAACTCAAGAGCAAAAAGAATTGGCCAGTGGGGAGTTTTCTTTTCTTTTTTTTTTTGTTTTCCTTTTTTAAATTATCGATTTGATTGTTGATCTTTTTCCTTATGTTCCATGAGTTGCTCTACTATTTTATTGAAAAAGCTCTGCTATGTGGGAAAACATCTGAAGTTAAACAACTGCCAAAGTTCTAGTTTAAAGTGTTTTCTAAGAATATAAAAGGTCACTATCAGAAGACTCTCTGGGGGGACTTTTCTACCTTGAAACTCAGATGAATGGGATTTCCTCTTGGTGGCCAATAACACTCTAAGAGCATATGATCAGACGCAATAGCATAGATGCTTAGTACTACCCTTGGCCTGTTTGATTACAAACATAAGCTCATTATTTGCTTATTAATAAGGCTTACTGACATCTTATTTGCTTCTTTTGAAAAAGTGTTTAAAAAATTGATATTTTTAAGCTGGAAAAGCATTTAACTATTTCTTTCTTTCTTACTTCTTTCTTTTTTTTTTTTTTTTTTTTTTTTTGGAGAACCAGGGATTGAATTTAGGGCCCTGTGCTTGCCAGGCAAGTGCTTATTCCACTGAGCCATCTCCCTGGCCCTTAACTCATAATTTAAAATCACTTATTAAACTACTTTTTAGGTTTCACTTTACTTCTTGCCTTATTATTATTATTGTTGTTCACAATTGTGGCACTATTATTAGTTAACAAGAAATTTTGAAGTATCGGAGAATATCTGTAAGCTTTAAGAAGATATTTTACATATTATAATAGTTTGAATTTTAAATAACTACATGCATGGGGTGTATTACTTATCTAAGGCAGCAAGTAATTTTCATTGCAGAAAGACCATTATTTCCTCTTCTATCCCAAGTTTTCACTATTCTTTTCCCAGGCAGTAAATCGGCAGTTTTCAATGTGCGGAAACTGATAAATGTTGTTTCCACTGGTGAGTATCTGATATTTGCGTTTCTGATGTTCTTTCCCTTTAGCCCTTTTTTTGTTATTCCTCTTCTTAGACTTGTTGCAAATGAAAGTCTGCCCTGCTCCATGGTGATTCCTGAGGGAAAGCAAGACTTATACTCTGTAAGAGGAGAATTTCTGTGGCAGGACAGTTTGAATGTCCCCACCAAAATTTATGTGAGAATTTAATTTACTTGTGAGGAATTAAGAGGTGTGAACAGGTGGGATTTTTTGGAGGTGATTAGAATTATTCCTTAGTTGGTGGGTTAGTCAGGTTAGCATGTTACCTTAGGAGCGGGTCTGTGTTGAAAGCTAACTTAGTGCTCGTGTGTGCCTCTATACCATGGGGTGGCTGGGTCTCCTGGGAATGCTGTAGAGTCCCATTAGGAGGTCCCTTTGACTTTGGACCTTCAAGCCTCCAAAGTAGGGTGCTAAATAAATCTTTATTTTTTATAAATTATACTGCTTGTTGTATCCAGTCATAGCTAAAAAAGAAACTGAGACACAAGGTATTGCCTGATATGCATACATTTAAAAGATGAATGTATGTTACTGAGAATGGGATGTGACAGAAAGAATTCCTCAGTTGAATGGAAACTCAGCTGCATCTAACTCAAGATTGCAAATGGATGACTGCTGAGGTTATAAATATGGGGTATAGATGTCATTTACCACCGAATGGGGGTTTTTACCTTCCAAACATATGGTATCTTAAGGATATCTCCTTAAATGGCCTGTGTAGCCTTTGTTTTGTTTTTGAAACAGAGTCTTGCAGATGTTCCCAGGCAGGCCTGGACGTGATCCTCCTGCCTCAGTCTCCCACATCGTGGGATAACAGGTATGGGTGCCTGGCCTGGCTCTCTTGTGCATTCTCAGGTTGACTGCAGTCCCCACATCAGCTGCCTTCTTTGTTTCCACTCCTGTAGGCATTGGAGTTAGTGGTGCTGATTTTTAGTCTAACCCTGGCAACTTCTTCAGTCTCTGTGTTTGATTCGCGTGGCCCCTGTCTTGCTGTACCCTCTCATTTCCGTCTGTCAAAGTCCTTGCTGTCCATGTGGGACTTCTTCCCCACAGCTTCCTCTGCCCTGCTCTGGCCTGTGGGACTCCACGGCTGTCACCCCTGCATCTTCTCAGTCATACACCTAGAATTGCACTGATATGTATTTTTTACCTAGCTTTGCAGTGGCTAGCTGCACTGCACTAGAACACTCGAAGACAGGCACTGTCTTAGCATCCTGCACAGTGACTTCCGACACAGGACCTTGGACTTAGTAATTCTTCTGATGTGTTTATGGGGTCAGATTTAATTATAGCAACTTTCCTTTGCCATGAAAGGAAAGACTTGGGAAAATAATTTTGGAGGTTCTGGACCACTGGACTGTGTTTTTCCTTTTTCCAAAGAAATAATCTGTTTTTTCTTCTCCTTTCTCCTCTCCTCGCTTCACCTTGCCCCACCTCGCCCCGCCTCTCCTCTCCTCACATCTCTTCTTTCTGTTTTATTCTTTTCTTTGTTCTTTCTTTTCTACTGACATGGTTCTTGCTATATTGCCCAGATTGGCCTCTAAGAACTTGGAATTCTTCTGTCTCAGCCTCCTGAGTAGTTGGAATTACAGGAATGTAAACCACACCCAACTTAATTATATTCTTTATTAATAGAAAAAAAGAAAGTCTCTGTCTTTTCCTTTGGCAACCTGAAGTTTTATTAATATATCTAAACTGCATTCTATATTCATATTATAACTTTTTTGTTAAGTGACAGAAGCTCAAGTTGTATTACTTAGGATATTTTCCTGAATTTAGGTTTCTGATATAATAATTGCTTCTTTTTTCAACTATTTAATTCTTATTTTTTTAATCCTTGCATTAGTGTTTTTTTTTTTTTTATCTAAGAAACAAAACCCAAAGGAGTATTGTGAGTACTGAATGAAAGAAAGTAAGCTACTAATATGGTGCTGACTCACAATAGCTGATGGGCAGAATTTCATTGCTTTTTTGATGTTTTATTCTAAACATTACTTTACCCTTTCATTTTTGAAAGTAGGATAAGTGCATGTAGCAGTAGTGTTACGGATTATATCCAGATATTCCGCCCAAAGCTAATGTACTGGATCATAGCTGTATGACACGGGGCCAGTCCACTGGTTTAGCACAGTTCTGGGTGTAGATTATGGATTTACTGAAAAAGGAAGACACAGTGTGGATGTGGGTGACTCCAACCAGTAGGCCTGCAGCCTGGATGGATAAAAAGGGAAAGAAGAAGGCAGCCTGGCGTGCTCCCCACCTGCCACGCGAGAGCTGAGCCTCATTTGCTGCGCCCCTCTGCTGTGCTGCTCTACTTTGGAGTCATCAGACTATGGACTGAAGCCTCAAGGAATTGGAAGCTGAAATAAACCTTTTTTTCCTTTGTTTCATGACTGTTAAGTATTTTGTCCCAGCAAGAAGAAAGTAACTAAGACAAGGAAGGATATTATTAAAGAAAAGATAATTTTTCAATTTTTACTAGCTGTTACTAATATGAGTATGGAGATAAATCTTGAGCAATGACTCTCTCTCTCTCTCTCTCTCTCTCTCTCTCTCTCTCTTCCTCCTTTCCTCCTTCTCTCTTTTTCCCTCCTTCCCTCCCTCCCTCTCTCTGTGGGTGTCTTTGTGTGAATGTGTGTGTCTTTCTGTCTGTTTGTGTAATACAGCAGTCCCCAAACCTTTTGGTACCAGTAACCAGTTTCATGGTATACAGTTTTTTCACAGATGAATGGTGGGAGTTGAAAGTGCCCAAAAGTAGATCCTTTTCATGCATGGTTCACAGTAGGATTCCTGCTCCTTGGAGAATCTAATGCTCCATAGGTCAGACAGAGGAGAGAGGAGCTCAGGCCTTGAGTCAGGTGCTGGGAAGTGGCCATAACATTGGTGAAACTTGGTTCCTTTGCCCACCACTAACCTCCTGCTCTTTGACCCAGTACCAGTACTAGTCCAAGGCTCAGGGGGCTGGGGACCTTGGTTTAATGGATATAGTTTAATTTATGTTTCTATGTTAAATAATTGAGATTGAAACTTTCTCTCAAGTGGTCCAAAAGATGCAGAAGTGGGAGGATCAAAGACCAAAATCTTTTAAATCCATAACTGAGAATGGATGATGATATAACTATCATTCTGCTATGTAATTTTGAGATCAACTGGTGAATCACAGTCCAAACTTCTTTGGCAGATAGAACTTGAAAAGGATCTGCTTCAGTCTTCCCTATTCCTACAGCTCATCTGTGGGCAATGTAGCATAGTTTTTTCCACCCAATCTCCTTTGTGTGGTATGTCAGACTGCTTGGAAACTGCACTCCCAGAATCCCTCCCAGTCATGTTCAGGGTTGAATTCCTCTAAGAGATGCATTTATGTCAAAACTGTCCTGATGCTAGGAAAGTGGAAGCCATGATTTTCTTCCTGTAGCAGCAACAGACAGATATGGGCAAATGTATTTTTTTTTTTTACTTTTTATTTTATTGGTACATTTTAGATCTATATAATGATAACATTCATCATAGGGAATTTGTACCTGTACATGATATATCTTGCTTCTTCTTCCATTAGATGTAAGAATTGGTGTTATCCAAGTCATTTTTTCTAAGAATTACTTGACCTTCCTGGTAGAAGTATCTAGATCTGTTTCTTCTTTCTTAAATATTTTTCTCATGGAGCCTTTATCAACTAACTTTCAGAGTGAAATAGCAGAATACTATTATTAGGTTTACTTATGATTCTGGTATTGTCACATACTCAAAAATTAGAAATTTACCTATCAGAAAATGGTATGGATGAATAGTTTTAGGATAAGAAGAGTGGGGCTGGGGAGATGGCTCAGTAGAATAAGTGCTTTTTTGGCAAGCGCAAGGGCCTGAGGTCAATCCCTGGTTATGCAAAAAAAAAAAAAAAAAAAAAAAAAAAAAAAAGATAAGAAGAGTATGTATTTTCCCAAAGGGAGAATGTTATCATTATCCTTTAGGAAAAAGTTAATGAGAGCACTGTTTTTAATTAGATCATTTATATGAAGAGTGTATTTTCTTTTTTGCAAGATGTATCGTTAGTCTATTTTGTGTTGCTATAGCCTATTGCCTAAGGCTGGATGCTTTATGAAGAGTAAAACTTCATTTAGCTCATAGTTTAGGTGGGTGAAAGTCCAAAGTTGGCCCACCCTATCTTTTTAGCCTCTGGTGAGGATCCTCCTGACTGTGCCACAGTGTGGTGGGTGGGTCATGGTGGAAGTAGGCAAAGAGATCTCAGCACAGGAGAGCAAGCCAAAGTGATCCAAGAGGCAGGCTTGCTCTTTCAGCAAAGTCTACCCTCACTGGAGCAAACAAGGACCTCACAAGAGCAACGTAAGTTCTCACAGAGGATGTGCTCCCTACTGACCTAATTGTGTACAACAGGCCACGCTCTTAAAGATTGCACTACTTTTGACATTGCTCACCTGGGGACACCTTCACCATACGAAGTTTTGGAGGTCACACCCAGACCATACCCAAGCCGTAACACGAGACAAGTAATGCTTTGAAAAATTACTGACACCAAAACCCATGACAAAAGTATTTTAAAGATACAAAAGAAACCATAAATATTTCCTAACCTCAATTTAATTCAAGTTAAGAAAGTACTCTACACATCAGAGATATTCAGTAAGTATTTACTGATTTAAATCTGAAGGGAAAAAATGCCTTGCTGCTTTTCAGTAAAATCTCGTATATGTGAACAGACTTCTTTATGTGAAACAATTTAGAAGATAATTTGTTTGGCTTTGTGGAATATAGTATATTGAGCACTGTAGCAAACCTAAACTTTGTCTTGGTTTCTGTTCAATAGGTAAAGGAAATCAGCATATTAGTTTTTGCTTTTGGCTTTAGGTTAGCTTGAATTTCAGTAAAATTGCTAGTGAAATTTAAATCAGCCTGAAACTCAATAAGTAAAATTTCTATGGTTGTGTCAAAGCCATGTAGTATGGAAGGCTGGTACATTGTAACTAAGAGGATCATAGTACTCCCAAGAGCCCACCCTTCAAAATACCCTTAGTGTACATCCAATTCAGAGCTATCTCGATTGGAATTTAAAGTAATTCTGTGGAAGGATGCTTAGGGAAAGTCCATTGTATACTTTCTTTTCACTATATTTCTAGCTGAGCTGGCTGCTTGTTGCCTGCTAGATTGCTTACATCAGACCCCGGGGCTCTTTCTCTCTCCTTGGGTGTGAATAGGTGCAAGTCAACTTTGTACAGTTTAATGGTGTTTGTGAGATGCAGCTTTGTATTGGTTACCGTGATTGCTAGTTTTTTCACTTTACTTTTGTGCAACAACTATTTCAAGCTAAACTAAAAGTGCTCAGAAGACAGTATCATAGAAGATAATAAACATGAACTGTTGAAGAACGATGGGTGATATGTAATCAACCTATTTGGATATATGGTAAAAGTTATTAACTTGAGATACTTTATGAGTATTTGTGGCACTCACATATCAGGATCCTCCTCCTCCTCTCCTATAATGTGCTACATAACACTCTCTTTGGTACATGGCGTGTCTGATACTTCGTCTTGCCTCTGAAGGTGGCTTATTTACTCCTTCACCTCCATGGTTTTGAGGAATTTCATCAGGATTTGTGGGAGACTCACATTATCACTAGAAGTTGCATCTGTTTCACTGGGACCAAGATTATTCTCAAATAGTCTACTCTTCCTAAAAAGAGAATTACTTTTAGGGGGCCAGCTCTGGCAGGGTATGGGGAAGCTCTCAGGGTCTAGTGCTGTGCTTAAGGTTCTGACAGAGGTGTCATCTAAGCCAGTCTAGAGCAGAGGTGGCTCTGGTTCCCAGAGACTGGCATACTCTCACAATCTGTCCATGCCGTTACTGCTGTTTTCATTATCCTGCTCATTTGAGACACTGCTATCACCACCACATCCACTTTCTCTTCAGAATTCCTTAAAGATGACTGAATATTGGGAAGAAATTTCAGAGGCTGGCTCAGCTGATTAACACACACCGTGGACAGGCAAGGAGTTGCAGTTTGGTGGTCTTCCAACTTGACCTGCCCTTCTGAATATTTCCATGGTCTATTGCCTTTCTGAATTTGCACAGGCTCTGAGCTCTTCTTTGAGGCTCTTCATTGTACTTGAGAATAAGAAGAGAGTTCTTCAAAGCCCGTCCTGGTCTATACAACTGTGGTCCCTCCTATTATCACAGAATATTGAAGTTTGGGTTTCCTACTCCACATTTTCATCTACTGATTTCTCCTGCAATGCACGGGGACCAGCTCAATTGTGCTTAACATTCTCATTAGGCTGACAATAGTCACAGTCCATACCAGTGGAATCGCTGTCACTGACACTTTGACAGTCAGATAATCTGTCATTCCTTGAACTACTGCAGAGGTAAGTGGCCCTTCCTCACTGACGTTCACCTTTTAAACTTCCATTTTCTCACAATCATTGAAGTGCACTTTAGAAAAATCTGCATCACTGTTCACTTCTGCCCTCCTCTGTTTTACTGACTCCTTGTCTGACTTGATAGGTGTGATGGTTGATACATTGTGTCAATGTGAGAAGTTTAGAAGCTTAAGTGACTCAGCAGGGGCCAGGATCCTCACTTTGTAAACACCCTGGTCCTGTGCAAGAGGAGGGCACGGACATGGTGCAAAAGGCATATATTTCTCCCCTTTGCTTTTGTTGCTTTTGCTGTCTTTTGCCACTTTAAACTGTTGCTCTTGTGCCCTGCCACCCTGAGTTGGAGCCAACTGATTATAGATTAAAACCTCTGCACCTTTCCTTCTTTAATTTTGGGTGTAGGGTATTTTATCTTAGCAATGAGAGAAAAGTAACTAAGACACTAAATAGGCCAAGCTACACTGTTGGTTTCAGTGTCTGGTTGGGGAATCTTCTGAACTGTGGTGCTTCATATCTAAGACAATGTTTAACTCTTTTTAAAACTGATGATTCAGGTTCTGCTTCCCTTTTCTCACAATTCTGTACTGCCTGTCCTTCTAGATTATCTTTTTTGGAAGAAGAAAGACCTTTTTCTCTCAGGTTTACCTGTGATTCTTGCATACTCTCCTGCTTCAAGTTGATGGCTTTTCTTTTCTTTAGGGTGTGTGTGTGTGTGTGTGTGTGTGTGTGTGTGTGTGTGTGTGTGCAGGGTCTCCCTGTGCAGCTCTGATTTGTAGTGATCCTCCTGATTTGTACCACCCTAGTGCTGGGAATACAGGTATGCACCACCACTCCTGGACTCCATCACTGGCTCAGCTGTGGGGGTGGGGAGGGCAGGGGCAGGGCCAGCATGGCATGCTATGCCAGAGATTGAACCCTGACCCCTGTGCTTTCCTAAACAAGCACTTGGTCTGCTGAGCTATACTGCCGGCCCTTCCATGACTTTTCTGTTACTATTTCCTTTCTGAATTTGCACAGGCTCTGAGCTCTTCTTTGAGGCTCTCGATTATACTTGAGAACAGGAAGAGAGTTCTTTAGGCCGGGCAATGTGACAATCCCTTTTACCACAGAAAGATTCACCCAAGCTATTTGACCCCTCTGTGGATCTTGTAACAGGAGTGGGCTGAAGAAGGAGCCATACTATGAAATGCTTATAATATGACCATCAGGATTCACTCACTGGGGGACAGCTACTGGCATCAGGACACACAGGCTCCTCCATATGTGATTCTTAATGCCTTTTAGGAAGGGTTTCACCTAATATTTGATTCCTAAGTATCTGTATTTATTTGTCATCACTATTAATGTCTACATGGCTTTGAGACTCCGTAATTATTTATGTGGTACTAGCACAGCCTGGTACTTTCCATGTTTTGCCCTGTCACAGGACTTGCTCTAGCATCTGCTGCAGCAGAAAGTTCAGCAGATTCTTTTTTTTTCTTTTTGAGACAGGATATTGCTATGCAGTTCAGGCTGGCCTTGTGCTTACTTTGTAGCCCAGGCTGGCCTCAAACTCACAACAATCCTCTTGCCTCAGTCTTTAGAATTCTGGGATTACAGGCATGTGCCACCATGCCAGGCACTTGTTTAGATTTTTAAAAATAAATTGGAAGTAGGCATTAATAGCTTTTTCCTTTTTAACCTAGGCTGATACTTACTTGAAACAGCCCAGAGAATTAAAAGCAGCAAAAGAAAATATTCATTTTCTTATTAATAAGTAACCCGGCCAATGCAATTGAGTAAAAAACCTTAGAAAACCATAAGTTATTGCAAATGTGTTACTCAGCTCTCATTACCATAGCAAAATATCCAAGGCAAGTTTTTATGGTGTATCAGGAATCAAACTCTTGGCCTCACACGTGCCAGGCAGGCACTGTGTCACTGAGCTATATTTCTGGCCCCTACAGCAAGATTTTAATGAAAGAGAAAGCTTTATTTGATTAGTATTTTTGCAGGTTCAATGCCCAAGATGAGAGGCCCATTTGTCAGACCCCCAATGACGTATGGCAGATGGTATCACATTGTAGCAGAGGTGCAAGTGGGGGAGAGGAGTCATAGCCCAAACATGAAGTCAAAGGGAGAAGGATGGCCTAGGCTTCCTTCTTTGATAACAGCTCCTGTAAAGCACCCTGATTTTCCCCAAAGGTCTCCAAGGATCTCCTACAAGGGGCTATCGCTTAAAGGCTCCACCATTTCTCATTATAGCAACCTGGGGAAAAGGCACCAAGCACACGAACCCTTGGGGGCATACACACTGTACCCAAACCACTGCATTTTTCCAGTTCTCATAAGTTCTCACTCCAGGGAGACCGCTTTAGTTACTGTGAGCTTTTATAAAGTAAGGTTGCCCTTCTTGCTCCTTCTTTTGCTATTTGATCTCTCTTATGCACTAACTTCCTCTTCCACTTTTCTGCCATGCATGGAGCAGCATGAAAACCTCATTAGAAGCATCATGGTCCCAAACAGAGAAGTAAACCTCTTTTCTTTGTAAATTATCAGGGCGTAAGTATTCATAATAACATCAGAACATGGACAAAAATAGATACCCGGAGAACAAGATTTTTGAAAAGATATTTTGAATGAAGGCCAAAGTAATCAATGATAGAGAAGCTGAACACCCAAGAAACCTATTCAGGTATCACATTTATTCTACATATTGAGAGGGTTAGAGTAGGAAGATATTGGCCAAAGAGCAGTGTCTTCAGCAATTTAGGAAATGTACTCAGAAGACAGATATATAAATACCACAATCCTAAAAACTCTTGGGTTATGTTTGGTCGGATTAGTTCATGGGTTTTTACATTATATGTAGAAAGTAGAGGAGTAAATATCAAAAAGTTGAGGAAGGGAACAAAGGACATTAATCCTCATTCTGAGATCCGAGTAATCGGAAAGATTGCAATGGTCTGATCCTAGTTGTGGTAATGTGAATGAGGCTTGGAGATAGACACTTAGAAAAAGAATAATCAAGGACCACAGCTGCTGGGCTCAGACACCAAGGCCACGGCTCCCACTGGCTGCCCCAGTATGGCTCAGTGTGGCAGGAATGCTAAGGCAAGACAGCTCTAGGGACATATTGGTCTACTGAGATGGCAGATTTGGGCATGAGGACCCCAAATGGCTTTGATGACCATCCTAAATCCTTTGACAGCCAAGGTTATTTTGTCTGTGTATGCCATTCTCCCTACTTTGTATTCGACGTCCTATGGTTACCTGGCATTTGCAACCTCATCTGACTCCCTCTTCATTCACTCTTACACAGACATCATCCATTAAAAAAAAAAAAAAAAAAAAAAAAGAGGACCCGGGGCCTTGCAGGATCCTGAATAGACCCAGAGCGCAGGCCGGCGAGTGAGTGAGA
>NDGN011417177.1:0-10480 GCA_002564285.1 Tympanoctomys barrerae
ATATATATATATATATATATATAGGCATTTATATATATGCATTTAAAACATTCCTCTCTATCATTAGAGAGGTATTTAGCTAAGTGAGCAGACAGGCCCTTCAATGGATACACACAACAAAGAACATAAACTTTAGGGGATTTGTAGAGGAAAACTAAACACAACAGCAGCAGTAGTAACAGCTTAATTTGTCGTCAAGTGTGGACACTTTATATTAAAGTGTCTAGTTTAAAAACAAAAAGAAAAAGGAAGGTATGACCCATTCATAAGGAATCAGAATTGAAGGCAATAGAAATTGTTCTTTTTTTTATTTTAGAGAAGGGTCTACAGGGTGTTCAGGGTCTCACTACTAGATTGGACTCTTAGTGATCCACCTGTTTACAACCTCTCAAGAGCTGGGATTACATAGAAATTGTTCTTAAAGAAGACCAGATGTTGAAATTACTAGACAACTTGTATAATCTGGCACACTTAGACAATTCAGTGGGACACAGCTTCATCTTCAATTTTTCTAAATAGCTTTAAAGAACTAAAAGAAACTACATATAAAAGTTAAAAAGAAATGATGAGAGTAACACTTCACCAAGAGCAGAATAAAATTATTTTTAGAAAGAACCAAGTTGCATTTTTGAAGTTGAAAAGTACTGTAAGTAAAGTTAAATTTAGAGTTTACTAAAAGAGATCTGAGCAGGAAAACACTTTGGAAATTCAAAAAATAGAAAATGAAAGAAAACTTCCCAGCTCATTTAATGAGGCCTGTGTAGGCTGATACCAAGATCTTATAAAGAAAAAATTTAAAACGAGAACAGCATTCTCTTCAACAGCCATAAAAAATGGTAATAAAATGCTAACAAAAAATCCAGGCACATTTTATCCAATGGCCAACAGCGACTCAGTCCAGCAATGTAAGATTGAATTAATATACTAAAATAAAAATCAATGAAAAACAACATATCAATCTAGGAAAAAATACTTATGTCATTAAATGCAGAAACAGCAATGAATAAAATCAAATGATTATGTAGAAAAACAAACTGGAGATAAAATTGAATTCATATAACATGATAAAAGACTTCTATTAAAAATCCACAGCTCAGCAGACTAAAACTCCTGCTTAGGCAGAGTACAGTGACTAGGGTTCAATCCCTAGCACCATAAACCATGCCAGCCCACCTCCCAGGTGTTCTGATACGGGGATTGAGACTGAGCATGGTGGTACATGCTTATAATCCCAGCATTTGAGAGTCTAAACCCGGAGGATCACTACGAGTCCGATCTGTGTAGAGAGACTGTATAGACTCTGTTCTAAATACATAAAAAAAGAAACATAGGTAACATCATACATAATTTGAAAGAATGTTATGCTTTCTTTCTTAGAACAGAAACAAAAAAGGAGATCCAACCTCACAACTTCTAGTCAACATTGTACTGATGGAATTACTCAAGGGAGATTAGGCAAGAAAAAGAAAGAAAATATATATACATAGGTAAAGAACTAACATTTACTTTTAGAAGATCTGATTTTAGATGGGGATTTAATTTTTTTTTTTTTTTTGCCTGCTCTGCCTGCCCTGAGGGTGGAGTTGACATGGTATGTGGTGCTGCAGATCGAACCATGGTCCCCTGTGCTTGCCTAAGCTTGCCTAAGCAGGAACTTTAGACCGCTGAACTATCTTGCTGGCCCTATATAGGGAAATTTTTAGGGAAAACATAAAAATACTTGGCATCAGTGATGTTCTGCCAGGTTGCAAAACAGATCAATATACATAATATATACCAATGAGCCTGTCTCTGGTAAACACACTAAAGTTTCAATGAAAACCTACATGCCAAGCATAAAGGTGAACCAGAAATTGAGCCAGTACTTCAGTGAATAATACACTAGCAATGAACATTATGAAATTAAATGAAATTGATTCCACTCACCGAAACATTGAAAAAAAGGAAAACACTTCAGCATGTTTAGTAAACCCAGTGTATGCTTATAAACTGAAAAACACCAAACATCATTAAAAGAAATTAAACATTAAAATAAATAGAACAAGATTCCATCAGTATTAACTGGAAGACGCGATCTTACAAAGATGGCAGTCGCCTCCAAGTTGTTCTAAATGTTTAATATAATTGAATAGCAGCTACAAGACACCAGTTTTCATTGTTGCAAAACTTACAAACCGTTGCTAAAATTTACATAGAAATGATGTAAGGAAAGCAGAAATTTCCAAATAAAGTTGAAGGAAGAACAAAGCTCAGAGACTCACAATTCCTGATTTCAAAACTCACTGCAAAGCTACCGTGATCAGAATTGCAATACTGATTACATGCAGACACATGGATCAGTAGACTGGAGTTAGGAGTTGAGAAACGAGCTCACATATTGGTGGTGATTGATTTCTGACCAGGCTGCTAAAACAGCCCAACAGAAAGCAGTATCTTCCAACAAATTATGCTTTAACCAATGAATGTTCATATAGAAATGAATGAAATGGACCCTTACCTCAAATTATATATAAAAATGAACAGGGCCGGCCAGATATCTCAGTGAACTAAAGCACCTGCTTAGGCAGGTGCAGGGACTGGGGATTGATTCTTAGCATGCCATGTTGGCCCTGCCCCCGGGGTACGCTGAGAAGGCAACTGAGACTGGGTGTGGTGGCACATGCCTGTAATCTCAGCTCTTGGGAGGCTGAAAACAGGAGGATCACTATGAGTCTAATCTGTGTAGTGAGACCCTGTATACACTGTACTAAATACATTTTTTAAATGAACTTAAAAGGACCATAGATCTGAATATAAGAGGTAAGCTAGAAAGCGCTTAGAAGAAAATATAAGAGTAAATCTGTGTCTGTTTAGCAGCACTACCTCCCAGGAGGATGCTTAGCCTTCTAACCTTGGATAAGGCAGTACCTTCTTAAAGATGACAAAATCATAGTGGCCAAAGAAAAAAGTAAATAAGTTGAACTTCATTAAAATTTAAAATGTTTTTATTTCAAAGGATGTTATCATGAAAATATAAAGACAACTCTATACACTGGAGAAGATATTTGCAAATCATATACTTTATAAGACACTATCCAGAACATATAAAATATTTTAAACTGCAGACAAATTACCCAATATAAAAATGAGCAAAAAAATCTGAATAGATGTTTCTCCAAAAAAGTTATACGAATACTCATCTTGCACAGGAAACAATTTTCACTGTCATTTGTAATTTAGGAAATGCAAATCAAAGCCATGCTGATATAATCATGTCATTACCCACTGGGAGTCCTCAGTCATAATTTTTAAAAAATTAGATAACAAGTGTTGGTAAAGATGGCAAGGAAGAGCAAACTTTATCCACTGCTGGTGAGAATGTAACAAAGAGAAGATTCTTTGTACAAAGAAAAAGCCTATGTTCTTCCAAAACCTAAAAAATAGAAATACCATATGACTCAGTAGTTGTCTTCCTAGATATATACCTGAGAAAATTAAAAACAAAACTCCACAAAACTGTGAACCAAATTAAACTTCTCTTCTCCTCTACGTTTTTGGTGTCAGATATTCTACCCCAGTGGTTAACCACTTTGGAAACAGTAAGTGAAAGGGTCAACAGCAACTAGGGACATCAAGCCCTGAATGGAAAGGGTACTTATGGACTGTTCTAGAAGATCCACAACTCCTGGCAGGCAGCTTTACAGATTCCTACAGAGATTGTATTATCTTTACAGTACCATGACCCCATAGCTTACATTTTTAAAACTTTAACTCCACTTGTCACATTGTGGCAGTTACAGCCATTCTTCTGAGGTATCCAAGAAGAGTACAATCATGGGCTGCTCTGCCTAGTGGCTGGAAATGTTGCATATGTCTCCATTCAGCATAACCATCTCTCAGAAGCATGCCTGGTCTTCTAACTTAATTGGGGAAAGCTACACTGCAGGGGCGCCTACTTCTCTTGCACCATACATTTTCATGTTGTTAAAAATCATTGTTGAAACACAAAAGAAAATACTCCATTCTTGGCTCAGGATCAGCCTTGTATTCTATGCCTCCCAAATACCTTGAGTTTTAGTATATTGTATCTTAGCATCCTCATGCCTCTTTCAATCATTATCCCGAAAAATGTTTTCATTAGTGTGTTGAGACAGTGTCACGATTCTCAGAGATTTCAGCATAATCCCTGGGGCAACAGACCTTTATAACTGGTAAGACTGTCTTAACCTCTGCTCTTGATGTCAGTGGCAAAACTAATTTTGTGTATGAAATTCTGAGATTTAGTTCTGATTTAAACATTGCCCTTGCCCTAACTATTTTCTGTGCTCTTCTTTTCTATACTTGTTCTGTACTGAAAGATGAAAGGACACAAATGAAGGTAATTTATTTTAGGAAAAAATAATGTGCATCGAAAGTCACTTGAAACACTCAGATCTCAATCAAGTCTAATTTATCACTGTCATTATCAGGCGGGTGGTGTTTCTGGCAAGGTCATGGATCATTTTTCTGAGATAGTAAAAAAAAAGAAAACCATCATCAGCACCATCTCTGTTTTTTTTTTAATTTAAAAAGAAAAACAAACAAAATGATACAGGATTTCAAAACAAGGTGATATGAAACTAACAATGGTTGTTTTATTGCATGTTGTTATCTTCAAAGTAGTTTCTCAGATTAACAGATACAGACATGCAAAATGGATCAAACAATATAGGCTCTAACTATTCCTTTCAAGGAACTAATAGAAAAGAGAAGTACAAATTTCCCCTTCCTTCTTTTTAGCCCCATCCCATCTCTGATTCTTTTTTTAAAAAATACATGATGATTCTGAAAAAGAATTCTGTCGATTGCATTGCTGGTACTTCTCTGTAATGTCAGAGGATACAGTGGGTGTGTTTTGTAAGTGTACATATCTGTTTTTTAGAGTGACTGTCCATTGACTTTGTTGAGAAGAAGAAAAAATAAATTCACAGCCTCAAGATGCACTAGCACAAGCCATAAATGGTGGACTTACATGTATTGCTCTCAACAAATTTAAGCAACATATATAAATTGCCCACTTATTGTGTGCCGTCTGTTTTTCCAAATGCATATAGATTATGTTAATCTCATTTTGCCTTGCATTTCTACCTTACTCTAATAATCTGCCTTTCAAGGAAACAGCTCTTGATCTTCATCTAGCTGTTACTGTTCTTGACAGCCTCTGTATTTTGTTGTCAAAGTATTGTCCCTGTCTTACTTGTGGTCATTAAAATCTGCCACAATATTTTTCCCCAGGTAAAGTTTCAGTGTCCCTCTGTTTGTGCCACACTTTTTTCTACTGAAGTCTTCTTTGGCTTCCTTGAAATGCAAAAAGGAAGAGAAATGTGAGTGTGAGAAGATGAAGCTGTTCACTAGAAAGCCAAGTAATACCTCTACTGGTATTATTTTATTGGGAGATTTTAACTTATTAAATCTTTAGCTGAAGAAAGAACATTTGTCAAATAAGCAAATTTTCTCTACATTTCTTTTTTGCATACACTATAGTGTAGAACTCAAATGATAGCTGCAACCAGAACAAATGAAAGAAAACATTATTGCTATAAGTGTGTCTAAAAGTCTCCCCAAAGCCTCATGCAGTGATAGGTGGGGCTTTTTCAGAGGTGGCTAGATCTAGCATGTGAGATGTTGGAGTTGATTCATGCTGCAAGGTTAGGATCAAGGACACTAGCTTTAAGGGCATGAGTGCTACCCACCCTGATATCCTGAATGAGATGTAAAGGATAGAAAGAGCTGTGGTTATGCTTTGCTGCTTTGCTGCCTTCTGCCTGCCATGAACTATTCTTCTCTGCAAGGTCATTCACCTTGCCTTGGAGTCAAATAATTATAGACTCAAATCTTTACAAAATGTGAGCTAAATAAGCCCTTCCTCCTTTAACTTGAGGCATTTGGCATTTTGTCCTAGCAATGAGAGAAGAAGTAACTAAGACAGAATTTGGTACCAGAGGAGTTGAGTTGTTGCCGTGACTCTACCTGGACATGTGGTTCAGGAGCCTTGGGGCCTGGCTTGTTTGGAAAGGTTAGAAGATGTCAACTGAAAAAGTAAAGCTTGGACACCTTTGGCTGTACAGTGCAGGAGATTTTGATCTGAACTCAGAAGACCAAAAGACCAACAGAAATGATGCCAGGAAAGACCAAACTTGGGAGATTTCTTCTGGGAAGGACTGAATTGGCTCTTGGACTCCAGACAATTTGTGTTAGGGCCTGGCAGAAAGTTTATCTGCATTTTTCTGTGTCAGAAAAATTTGTCTGAGACTAAAGTTAAGGGCAATGGACTAATTAATATGGTAGAAGAAATTTCAAGGCAGTCTAACGCTTAGGAGGTGGCATAGCTATTGTTGGTGGCTTTTAGCCAGATTTATGTTAAAATTCAAGGGCAAAGAGCCCAGAAGAATCATTCACAATGTTCTAATTTTGTCCAGAAAGGAAGCTCTTGTACAGTTGTGGACTGCAAATATAGAGCAGAGGAAACGTTGACTGATGAGAAGCAACAGAAGAACAGAAAAGATGGCCTGAGGACATCAGGAGAAGCAGCAGGACTCCACCCTCTGTAGTCACAGAGTTGCACCAGTGAAAGATTTTCCTTTGAGAAGAGACCCCCAGGGGCCGTGGAGATGGCTCAGTAAAATAAGCACTTGCCTGAAAAGTGTGAGGGCCTGAGTTAAATCCACAGTTCTGCCAAAAAATAAAAAATAAATAAAAAAGAGAAGAGAGCCCCAGAGTATTGTATTGCAGAATGGCAGTAGCATAGAGTGCTCAGTGGTCCAGGTGCTGTACTCTTCTAGCCAAAAGAGAGGGAAGCTTGCCATTGCTCCATCTACCTGCAGGCCTTGGAATTGTCCACATGGTGCTGGTTTTAGGTTCATAAAGAATGCAAGAGCCATGTGATCAAGAAGGCTTCCACCCAGATTTCAGAAGGCCTAGGAGGCCGGGAAGTGTGCCCCTGAAGGGAAAGTGTGCAAAGCTCTGCATGTGAAGCCAAAGATATAGGGATCCCTCAGAAGCTTGGAGAGACCAAGAACTTGGGTCATCTGAGGAAAGCCACAAAGAGGAGAAGAACAGGCCCAAGAGAAGCTATGGAAGCTACAACCACCAGGAGGCTATCAGCGCAAGGCCACCCAAGCCCCTTAGAGTTCACTTCTTGCTATAGAGTGTCTCAGATGTCATTCTGCACATGGAACTACAGGACTTAATGCTTTTTCTGCTGGATTTTGAACTTGGTGTAGTCACATTCCTTTATATTCTCCTGTTTGGAACTTTTGGAATGGAAACATCTGCCCTGAGCCATTAAGTGTTGGAAGTGGTTAACTTTGTTTTAATTTGTATAAGGGCTTATGGGTAAGAGTTTTCCTTCCATCTCAGAGGAGACTTGAGATTCTGAAACTCTTGGAGATGGACTAAATGCCTTTTGCATAAAAGTATATATATGCTTGAATCTTTAGGGTGTCAGAGGTGGAATGTTATGGTTTTTCTCTAGATCTCCCTGCCTCCAATGCCCCACACAGTCATAGGAAGGGCTTTTTCAGAAGTGGCTGGATCTGGAATATATGACACTGGAATTGATTCTTAGTGCAATGCCAGACTCAAGGGCACTGAAATTACACACATGAGTACTACTGGTCCTAAGTAATCTGGATAAGATGTATGGGGTAGAAAGAGTTGTGGTCATCCCTTGCTTGCTTTGCTACCTTCTGCCTGCCAATAACTGTTTTTCCTCTAGGATGCCTAACTGTCATTCACCTTGCCTTGAAGCCAGCTGAGTATGGACTGAAACCTCTGCAAACTGTGAGCTTAATAAACCTTTCCTCCCTTCACTTGCTAGGTATTTTGTCCCAGCAATAAGAAAATAACTAAGACCACTATTGCAATGTTTTGTTATTTATAACTCCACCAACTTCAAAAAGGATTATAGGAAACACAATAAAAGCAGAATTTTACTGATCACTCTAAATAAAAGTGAAAGAATGAGCTAGAGAATTTAAAGTTCCAATATACATGGGAATATTTTCATAAAGATAAAATTGGTAAGTCATATTCTGAAGCATTTCTCTGAGTACTCCAACTCATAGTTTCTACAAACACAAATCCACCTAAAACTGGTTGCTATGCATAGTTGGCACAACAGAGCGGTGAGTGTTGGATCAGAAAACAACTGTAGCCAGGGGCTAATCTACCACAAGGAAAGTTGGCCTCCTTGAGTATCTGTTGGTTGAAAAACAGAAGCAAGTAAAATGCTGCAAGCAGAAACAACTGAGGAGAGCTGACCTCAGGCTAAATCTACAAGGAAGCCCTCCCACCCAGAAAAGTTAATTCCTTTCCCTGTACATGGACACTGCTTGACATTTTTCATTTAACCCTATAATCTTAGCCTCTTCATATTAAAAGTATTAAGGAGTGTTAAGTAATTACCATTCATCCTTTAGTCTTGCTAGTTGATTTGTGTTTAAATGTAAGTTTGATAGGGATAGGGAACAGAAGAGTAGGAGTAGTCTCAGTAGGCTAGGGAGGCTGGTGTTCAATAATTTGGGCATATGCCTCTGTCTCTGCTTCTTGACCCAACTGCATCTGAATGAGTAGACTAGAATCACCCTGGCCAGGTCACTGGTCCTCACTTCCATGAAACCTAGACTAAATGGATAAATGCATAACAAGTTTCTGCTTTAGAAATGCATGTACATCTTCTGTACTCTGACTTCCACCACCAATGTTTCCAGGTGTCTGTCACTATCAACCCACATTACACACAGTAGTGATTCTCAAAGCAGAGATCCTAGCCTAGCAGTACCAGCATGGCCTGGGAATGTATAAGAAACTCTAACTCTTGGACCCACTCCAGAGGTACTGATTGGATTTCTGGTGCAGAGTGCAGTGTTTAAAACAATCCTCTGGATGTTTCTGATGTAAACCAAAATTCAGACCCACTGCTCTTCTGCACTCACTATTGCCCAAATGCAACTTATTTTTTTCTGTTACAGCTTTTATGGGTGTTCTTTTTCCTCTCTGAATCAATTTCCTTTTCTTAAACTTTGCCTGTTGAAACACTAGATACCTTCCAAGGTCCTGGAAAAAAACAAGCCCTTCCTGACGTGTTCAGCATCAAATAGGTTTCAAGGATTTTTTGTCACGCTAAGAGAGTTTAAACAGTGCTGAGCAATTAGCAGTCATTCAATTGACTAACTGAATTGCATATTGTTCACAGTAGAATAAAATCTAAAAGTTGTATGTTCATGTTACATAAAGGTAATATCAAGGTCCACGTCAAAAATCCATCTTAGACTATGACAGCTACAGTATGCATCATTTTTACTTTAATTGTAGCCACACCAGGGTGTTTCAATTGGGAAAACTCTAGAGCAGTAGCTCATGGCTGTCAGCCATAACAGGAATTGCTAGAGGGCTCAGGAAGAATGTGGCCCCATCCTCTGTATTTTATCAAAGAAAAATGATTTGAGTTGTAGGTAACCAAGAGCCTAAGTTTGGCTCAATTGCAAGGGGTTTGATTGCTTCCTGAATAAGAGTATGAATGCAGGCATTTTGGGTGTGATCCAGCAGCACAACAGTGACCTCAAAAATCTAGAGTCCCTGTTCTTTGCTGTTGGGGAACACAAACTCATAATGGCTAGTTTTATGTCCTTCCCGAAGGGACAGATGGAAGCTTGGGATTGTTGGTATCACCCTTGTGAGATTTCCCATTATCCCAATAGCAGGAGGCATCATCTTCCACCTAGTAGGACTAAAGATTCTCCAGAGCAAGATCCTTAGTTTAAGGCTATCACTGCCTTCTGGGTCATCTGATAACACCTTCACTATTTTCCTCAAAGTACATGCAATTTATAACTGCTGAGGTTCAGACTGCCTCATGGCCTTCTATTCCCTGTGAACCCCTGGTCATCCCAGGTCCCCCCTGCACCAGCATTTCATCCCTTGCTCTTTCTTTTCGCCCTAACACCTGAGGGGTCTCGGAGTCCCTTTTGCCATTTCCACCTGGTGGTTTTTCATCTTCAGCCTTATGGTTTCTGCTCACAGGTGGGGGCTGCAGTGAGTTATTAATTCCTCACTGGAAAAGTAAAGCAGGAAGAAGAGCTCAGCATTAGACTAGTGAGGCGGCCAGTTCACTCTGGGCCCACACTTGTCAAAGAGTAGAAACTAGTACCTTGGGTTTCCTATCATCTTTGGTGCTGTCTCCACAGGCTGACTTCAGTTCATCTGCACCTCTAGAAAAGGTCCTTCATAGAGCTGGCCAAAAATAGCTCAGCTGAGGCAGATGCAGAGACCAGGATTCGATCCCTGGTGTGCTGTGCCAGTCCTGCCCCCAGGGCCTGCTGAGACATCAATGGAGACTAGGCGTGGTGGTATGCGCTATGATCTCAGTGCTTGGGAGGCTGAACACAGGAGGATCTCTATGAGTCTGATCTGTGTAGTGAGGCCCTGTAGACCCTGAGAGAGAGAGAGAGAGAGAGAGAGA